>JAQQFT010000084.1:0-50587 GCA_029582265.1 Zoroaster sp. YZ-2022 | reverse complement strand
GCCGTAAAAGATTGAATGAGAATGGTGTAAATTTCACATTTTCCCAAAAAAATTTTCCATTTGTTATATTGAGAGGTGATGACTTGAGGAAGGAACATTTGTGACCCAATATCATGTAAACAAAGGGAGAATTTTCACACTCATTTCATTCCGTTACGTTTTGTAGGCCTATATTAATCTCATTATTTGCTGTGTTTACGTATTCTGTGTTTACGTATTCTATACAGAAAAAGTAATTCAGCATATTTTTTCCCTTACCCTTCGGTTTCAGGGAAGGAAAGGTCGATTGGGGTCACGTCGAAAGCGAAATGTGACATAGTTCAAGATCTTTAAGATGATAAAAGATTGTGAAAATATCTTTGGTTCATGAGATATGATTTGTTGAATGAAATTTTCAACTTCCGATTTTGACCGGAAGGAAGGTCAGATTGGGGATCCCGTCTAAAAGCAAAAAAATTACATAATTCAAGATCTTTCAGATGAAGCAAAGATTGTGAAAATATCTTTTGTGGTTCATGAGATATGATTTTTAAATAAACTTTGATTTAGCGTATGGACACTGATTAGCGTAATCATGGCGTCCGACGGTTTTCTGTTGATATGTTCTGTTTATGTGTTAAGTTTGAAGGCTGTAAAATGCAGCAAGGATGCCTTTTTGCGGACAAGCGCCACTGAAAAGAAGGAGAAGTAAAAAACAAAAAACAGTACAAAAACAATAGGTGTTGCGCTGGCCTTTCAACACCTAATGGTTATATGCGCACGTTCCACCAACTAATGGTGCTCAAGGTGCATTATATTATCCCCTGCTCATAATATAAATCATTCCTGAAACCATCTCAGCTCCCCGGGGGGGATCAACTCAATTTCTGCCATTTCGCGCATAGAACAAACCAACTCTGCCTTCACAGGTCCATTTAACCCCTAGGTGGAAGAAGCAATTATGATTAAGTGTCTTGCTTAAGGACACAAGTGTCACGGCCGTGATTGAACCCACATTATGTTGCTAACACCAGAACTTGAATCTGCAACCACGCCGTATATATGTATAGGCCTATATGTAAATGTATGACCTTTAAAAACACCCGATCCGGTCCAAACAGGAGTTCAAATGCACACATTCTTTAAAGTAAAATTGATGTCTTTTGATTTGAAAGTGATATTCTTATTATAAAGATGATACACCTTTGCAAAATATGATACGTCCCGATGATAATTTGATTGAACGGAAATTCAAAGAACACTGTCTGTTTGTTCCAACAAACATTAAACTGTGTTTATCTTACTATCGTATTGTCCATGTGCATGTACAATGTACAATGTATTCTGTTTGTCTCGAAATAATAATAATACGTATCCACTAAACTGGTGCTCAAAGGCATTATATTATTACATTTCTAAAAATTTCATTTTTACATACATGTATATACATGTATTGCAGATGGTTTGGGCACTGTACTGCATACATGTACATGGGGAAAACTCAAGCCTTGTGTGTTTTCATGATCTTGACATGAAATAATGTTTTGGGTTTTGTGTTTTGGGACTTTTTTGTGCTGTAATAATGCGACTGTTCCACCAAACTTGATTCACAAAGGAATTGGTAAAACCAGTCTTTCTGAGAATAACAAATTTGGATGCACTATTTTCTGGCTTAAACTTTTGACATGTGTATCACCTTTTGGGCAATCCGTGGTTACGTTATATTTTTGAGGTTTTGGGCCCTCTTAATGGGGCGCCATGGCCGGCGGTTAAGTGCATTGAACATGTGTTCTGATGGCTGTGTCGCAGAATCACGCGAATCCTGGCAGCGACCGTGGGGTTGTGTCCCTGAGCAAAACACTTGACTTTAATTGCTTCTCTTCACCCAGGAGTATAAATGGGGACCTGTGGGGTAGAGGTGGTTATTGTGTTTGATTAGGCCCTGCAGCAGTTGCACATAATGGGCTGTATCCTCCCAGGAGCTGAGGTTTACTGGAATGATATTGGCCCAGTGACCAGGGGAAAAAATGTAGCGCATTGGGACAATGTGAAATCGCATATAAAATATAAATATTTATTATTGTTAATGCCATCATAAATATTTCACTCGTCAGTACTACATGTACATGTAGTTACATTATACCAGACCTTACTCGGCACAAAATAATAATTTGAAATTTTTAGACACTATATAGAGAAAAAGCAACATAATATGTCTGAAAATATAACTGAGTAACCAGCATTTTTCCTCTTACAGTACATGTATATAGCGACATAACCAATTTCTGAAATTTTGTTTGTGTGGTGGGTAAAGTCTGGTATAATGCAACTATGAGAAAAAAGGGCCCAATACCTCAAAATGTAACGTAACATGGAATTGCCCTTTATTGATATCAAACAAGGGGTATTTATTCGGTTTTGCACCTAGACTAGCATACCAGAGGAAGTCATATGAAAATCTCAAAATTATTAACCCTCCTACATTGTACACATGGAGGCCAATCCGATCCACTAAATTTTCAATATGTTCTTCACCAACCTTTAGTATACAAGCCTGCTGTCCTTTCCAAGCAATCTACAAAATCAACTGTGTACCCAAGGCCACTGTAAATGTTTGAACATATTTACCCCCCTACCATGGAGGCCACCCATCCAAAATTTTTCTTCAGAAACCTTCAGTTCATTTTTACCTTGTCCTTTTCAGGGGCAAGGCGAAGTTAATATGAATGTTTTTCACGGTAGTTCACCACGCTTTGACCAATGACATTATTCATCGTTTTGTGACATGAACATGTTGACTTCATATACGCAGCGCCTGATCCAAAGCCAACATGACGACGGGATATCCTTATTTAGAAGGGGTAGGGCGCGGCAAGCAGCATATGAATCGCTTTCCCACAACGTTAGTTCCACCACATCGCCTTTGGACCAATAACATTATTCAACACGTGTTTTGTGACATGAACATTAAAGTCAACTTGGCGTAAGGTGCATGCGCCTGATCACACACGGCCTGCGTGATTATTGTCTTCTGATGATGGTAGTCACCTCGACAGTCACGCGCGAGGTCAGCCATTAGGTGCGTGATGCACCGCCATGCGTGCTGCAGGATCAATTTTTACGGTTTTATTTCAGAACAATCTTCCGTAAATTAATACAATATTTTGTCGTACCAAGATGTTATATTTGAATAGAATTACACCAAATATGGTATCTCTGTATTATAAAGGTCAATTTTATTAACGCTACAGGTATTTGTAATAACTAGAAGAGGCATGTTTTCAACAAGAATGAAACGGGTATCCGGGTATCCTAATCCCTTCCTGATTTCGGGTATCCGGTTCCAAAAATATCCGAAACGCATTGTCTTACCATACATGTAGTCCCTTCATCCTAAATCAACTTTGCGACTTTATGCCCATAATAACGTTGAATAGGTTGATCTGGCTACCTACAACCCTGGTAAACCATTTTCTATATGAGTGATTTTTAATGTTGATTTATCATCTAGCATGGTTTTTGAAAAGCATGTATAATAGTGTCAATATTTAAACAAAAACATTGTGTTCCAAGTCACACTTGTTAATTTCTAATTATTGCTTAAATCTCACATTTCCAAGTTCAACAGCCACCATCTCAAGACACAAAACACAATTGAATTCCTTACATTAATAGCTTGTAATTTGTGAAATGAGTTACTATAACAAGCTACAATGGTCCAATTAGTAAGGTCAATTAAGTAATGATTTTTACAAATTTTAAAAGGTCATACTTCATAGCTTGACATTTGTTATTTTTTCTGAGATCATGAGGAGGCCATGACCTCCAAAACCACCCATCGTGACCTTACTTCCTGTCCAAACAGGGTTCAAATCAACACATTCTGACGCAAAATTGATGTTCGAATATGAAATTGATATTGTTATTATAAAGATGATAAACCCTTGCAATATGATATTGGCATCATCGATGTATAATTGACGAACCAAGTTGACTGAATAATCGTGTTTGTTCTAACAAACACTTAAGCTCTAGTTACATTTTGTGTTACCAAGAAATAGCGAAACTGTATTCAGATTATGTTGTATTCATCATAAATCACACAATATGTACAATGTCCGACATACATCAAAGAGTAATATGTACATGTATGAAGAATTTTGAAAGAGTACTCTCCACATTAGTATGTAAATTCAAGACCCTGACAAAACATCTCTAGGGAAGATTTTTACTCATCATCAGCTTTACATTGGATGTTTGATATTGACCTGGACAATGTACATTATAATCACTTGATCCATTCACCCTACTACATGTGAGGCCACTGATCCACTAAGTTTTCAATATGTTCTTCACAAAACCTTTTAGAGTACACTTTCCAAGTAATTCCTATAAAATCAACTGCAACCTAAGGCCACTGCAAATGCTTGAACATGTAATAGTATGAAGCTTGCAATGTACATGTATCAATGACTGGAGACCAATTAGGCCAAGCAAAAATACCAGTTGATCGTCTGGTTTTTTTCAAAAGAGGAGGATGAGGGCCTTTTTATTTTTATTTTTCTATTTTTTCCAAGATGCCTGCCATTTAAATTCAAATGCACACCAATTTTTCAGTTTGAAATCACCACCAACTTTTTTATAGCTATCAACAAGTAGTTGAGTAAAAAATTCATGTTAAAACAACGTTTGATGGTTTTGTAGAATCCTAGTTCAAAATCGGTAAGTTTAAATCAAAAGTCGAAGAATGGTGCCAAGACCAAGTAAAAACACAATAGTAATTACTCTTTTGTGGACAAGTATAAAATAAAAAATAATTTAAAAAAGATGCCTCAAAAGGATGCGGCGACGATCAACTGGTATTTTTTTTTTTTACTTGGCCTTATCCTGCAATCTCAGTGGTGTGACAGTGCTGCAGAAGGGTAGAATTCATAGGGAGGCCACTTCAGCAACAGCTAATGGCTTGGAGTGGCCTGAATGTTGTTTTAAAATTGCAATTGATTGTAGGAGGGTTAATTACTACTACATGTATTCTATTGTCATTCCATTCCTTTGTCATTCTTTTTGAGTATTTCACTTTTACATTTGATTTGAGTATCGATTTTGAGATTTTATTTTGAGTATTTCGATTTTGAGTATTTCGATTGAGTGGATTTATTTGAAATATACATGTTTGGAGTTCTTACCGAGGATACATGTAATGACCAGTTTTGGACGTGGCCATGGCTTATAAAAGTTGTATGGGTAACGCCAAAATTTCAAAAATTTCAAAATTGAGACATTTTTAGTCATGAAAGCTATTAAATAGAATGGGTGAATTCATGTTTTAGACACACAAAACACACTACACCAGTCATATGATGGGAAACAACTTCATTGGTTCAACCGTGATCACCCCACATGTAAATGTGTAATGTTAGCATTCAACACTAACGACACACGCTGCGATTTTGAAAGCCACGCCTTGCAGATGTTATAATGCAACCCACATGATCACGTCGCTTTCATGTAATAATCTCTCTTGAGTGGTGTCCTGAGAAGAGTCTAATGGTTAGTTTCTTGTTTGTAGATCTGAGATTCATATCCCAAAATTAAATATCAGGCATTTTTTTTACTTTTTAATTTTTTTTTTTTTGGGGGCTTTGTCCTCTAGACCAAAGGGAGACCCACGACGATCACCCATTTATCAGATTTGTACTTTTGTCAAATCACCCCCTGAAATGTATAATACTTGATGGAACTGGCACTTATCATGCAATATTTCGTCTCGTGAGTGCTCAAATAAATCTAAAATACAAACCACATCGCCAGTAGAGTGTCATGCATGTCTCAGACCAGATATCCATGGATTGGTTATTTAAACAGGGTAATGGAAATAAGAAAGATTGTTGTCTTTGCACTACAATATCTCTAGATGTTTTGATGTCTGAGAACAGTGTTAACACATCATCAGAAGTCACTGTGGAGTGCTGGAATGTATTCAGTAAGTGCATTTAATGCGAATGCATGTACATGGGGCTGGGAATTAGGCTGTATCCATAGATTGCTTTTAAACCTAGAAAGAACAGGGTAATTGATACAAGAAAGATTATTTCCTCCTTGCAAAACAATATTTCTCAAGATGTTTGTGATGTCAGAGAACAGTGTTAAACCACATCATCCAAGTTCTTAGGTGGAGTACTGAATGCATTCAGTGTGAGGTATTTCAGTGTAAATAATTTGTGTAAGTACAGTAACATTTACAGGATGGGACCAGATGAGTATCCAGATTATGAGCTATTTAAACCTAGAAAGAACAGCTAATTGGATACATGATTGTTGTCCAAAACAGTATTTTCAAATGGAGTGCTTAAACATTCAGTGTGAAGTGCATACATGTGCAATGTGCATGTATTCGTCCAGATGTGTCCACAAATGAAGCTAATTAAACCAGTGGTAATTTGAAATAAGATAGATTGTTGTCCTTGCAAAAGACACTTTCCTCAAGATGTGTGATGTCTGAGAAAACTGTAGGAACCATATTGCTGCAGAAGTGTAATGGAGTGGTTTTATCAGGCAATGTGCATACATGTACATGTATGTATACAGTATTTTATGGGTGCCATGGTCGAAGCGGTTAAGTGTATTGGACTTGTGGGGTCTGAATGTGGGTTCTAATCCTGCCCACGGCCGCGGGCACTTGTGTCCCTGAGCAAGGCACTTACTGTAATTCACCCAGAGTATAAATCCATGGGTATACCCGTGAGGGTAGAGATGGTTATTGTGTTTGATTAGCCCTGTAGTGCCAAAAGGTTGCACATAATGGGCTTTGTATACTCCCCAGGGGAGCTGAATGATATTGGCCCAGTGACCAGGGGAAGCCAATGTAAAGCATTGGGACATTACATGTATGTGAAATGCGCTAATAGATATAAGAATGAAATATTATTTTCTAATACAAGATGTACAGTATATGTATGTAACAGTTTTGAATCTTTAGAAAGAACGTAATATTTTTGAAATTAGAAAGATGTCTTTCGCAAAACAACTATAAAAAATAAAAAATGCATTGTAAACTGGTTACATGATTTTGCTTTGGTTTATTTTACCGGCACGATATTTTTATTTTCGAATGATCATTTTACAGAAAGGAAACACTTTGAAATGAGATATTTCACAACAGACAAGCAAACATATTACACATTATACCCTGGGGATGTATTCACTACAAGGAAAACAATGTTTTCAGCAGAGCGCTGAACATTCACTGAAAAGCAACGAGGAATCTGGAAGCTGGTACTAAAGTTTGTAGCGGTGACACTTTATCCATTGACAGCAGGGCATTAGACATGTTGAACTGAACCTTAAATAAGGACAACGACGTTGCAAAACACTTTTTGTTGTTGTGCGTTACAGCAGAAAGAATTACTGTCAGTTCCATCGCGCTAATGATAGAACCAGCAGCAGATTTCCAGCGAAGGGCACAGCTTGTCATGAGATCTGTGTGGTGAGGCACTTGAAACACTATCAGTTGCTCTGTCACACCAAAACTTATCCCTGTCAAGAGGTTCTCTAATATTCTCCCAAATATTGCACTCCTTTGTCACTTGACACCAAGCACAGTGCAACCTTTATTAATTCACATCTAGGTTAAATATTTATTAACCCTAACTCCCTAGGCCCATTTGCTTACACATACATGCTGTAACCTGAATCCTTCCTAACTCCCTAGGCCCATTTAGCTATTGCATAACCTGAATCCTTCCAACTATCTAAGCCCATTTGCTTACACACACCTGGAATCCTCCAAAATCCTTCAGTAGTAAAGCACATGACATAAGGCAATAATATGTGTTTCTAATCTGTGATACATGCATGGCCAGGACCCTCCCCTGCATGCATGGAGCAACAAACAGGTCCATTGACCCAATCACTGACTCCTTGCAATCACAACAACAACAAACATGGATGTACATTGTATCTGGAAAGGCAAGTACGAATAACTCAATCCTCCAAAATTGGCCACTTTAGCAAAGATCATAGCATGGATCTCAATCCTTCAAAATCTCTTCACTTTTAGCAAAGAAGATTTTGGAAGATTTGGGAAGGTTAGGTTGAATAGGCATGGAATCAGTGTTCATATGTACATGTACATATGTACATAGTTTAAGATGAACACCGTGACTGAAAATAGTTACCGCTCATTTATGCAGCAGCAATGGTAATATGACCTTATCATGTGATATTATTTTCAGTCAGTTAAGACCCAAAAGGAGCGCCCATTCCATGCCCTGTTGATCATGACTTATTTTCCTTTTTTAAGACTTTGTGTACCGCCCATGCAGAGGATTGGACTGTCTGCAAGCTCAATTAGCATCAAAAGATGAATTATGCTTTTACATGTACACATGTAGGTTCGCTTGGCTCATTCTGATTGCACACATGTAATATGACATTTTTTTTTTTTTTCTCCACAATTTTTTAATGAATTTGTTTTGTTATCAAGGTTTTTCATCATTTTTGATTTGAAATTTGTATGTCATGCATATGTGCAGCACACTTGGCTTAACCAACATCTGATGATTTTTTTGTTTATTTGCTTTTGTTTGTCACTACGATAAGTCGTACCATACGTACACCCCTGCTACAGACATATGATGGCTATTATTAAGTCGCGAGGCATCTTTCAAACTTCAGGGTTATGGTTTCCGCTATTTTATTTTAAAAATTGCTTAAAGATGTACAATTATTTTGATTATAGTTTGCTAAAATTGTATTTTCTTACCTAACACTGCTGTATTTTTTACTTAAGGAAAGGACACAAAATGCTGAAAACTACTTCTATAATAATCATGAGGAAGCCTGATTTTTACATTAAATATGTCCCAAAATGAATTTTTAAGGTCCCGTCATAAACTCATTTCGCCTTATGTTATTGTTAACTAAGCTACTGACTAATATTTTGTGAAATATCTCAGTTCAAAGTAATTGTTTTCATTTCTAAATTAATCAATGTTCACGAAAACTAACATTTGGGGAAACTGCTAAAAACTAAAAATAGTTGGAAAACACGCAGATGCATCTTTTAAAAAGAGGGGGGACTGAATTTTTATTTTTATTTATTTGTGTACCTTTGTAAAAAATGTTTTTTTAAATAAATAAATAAAGGGAGTGGGGGGGGAGCTGTACATACATTAAAGATGTGTCTCTGATCTTACTAGTGTTTTTGTTGTGAAGTACCTGTACTTTTTATGCAAAAGTACATTCACCATCATCATCAGTTCCAGACACTTGAGGCACATGTACATGGATATACTGCTACAAGTTTCCTTAATTAATGCTGACTTATGTTACACAGTGTGTACTGCAACTGTGCCTGGAAAATATGAGTCAATTGTGAATTGGCTTTCTCATCTCAGACAACACAGTATTATATTTTCATAGTGCCAAATGGCCTTTACACACACACACACACACACACACGTGTAAATGACCGGCATTCGGGGACTCTCTTGTCAAATTTCTTTGTCCAAAAATACGGGGACGGATTGTTCTCCATCAGAGAGCAACTGGGGACCATTGTCCCTTTGTTATACGTCCCTGCTTGAATGCGCCACGCACACACACACACACACTCCAGATGACTGGCAACTCATATCCCTTGGTAGTACTTTAACCAATAACAAAATTAACAATTGAATTGATTAGGTCAAACACCGACAGACGACGGACGTACATGTACATGTATGTGTGAAGCACTGTGAACGCACGCATGTCTTGAGTGTCTACGAAAACAAAACAACTCCACAGGTGACACGGGCAGGAATCAAACCCAACAATTTCCCAAGCTACTAGTGCAGATGTCTTAATTCTCTAATGATTGACGGGGCCATAGCTTGGGGAGGAGGGAGGCATTTAGAGTTTGGAAGTCTTTACCAAGAGTTTAATCTGGAGCCACAATACACTTTGATTAATCCCTCAACCTCCCAAATCCTCTTTACAATAAAGTGAGGGATTTTGAAGGATTGAGAATTAGTTAGGCATACTATCATGGTACATGTATATCCATGCTAGTTGTAGTGATT
The DNA here is from genome assembly GCA_029582265.1 of Zoroaster sp. YZ-2022. NCBI lineage: Eukaryota > Metazoa > Echinodermata > Asteroidea > Forcipulatida > Zoroasteridae > Zoroaster > Zoroaster sp. YZ-2022. The sequence continues at coordinate 40,544 of JAQQFT010000084.1, read as the reverse complement.
GCAAGGTCAGCTGCAAGTGGACACTGTTTATTGCTCCATGAAGGTAGGAGGTCCTGGCCATGTACATGTATCACAGATTAGAAACACATGTGTGTATACACTGTATGTCATGCTTGCTTTTACTATTGAAGGATTTTGGAGGATTCAGGTTATGTGTTACAAGCAAATGGGCCTAGGGAGTTAGGAAGGATTCAGGTTATGGAAGCAATGGGCCTAGGGAGTTAGAAGGATTCAGGTTGTAAAGGGCCTAGGAGTTAGGGAAGGATTCAGGCTATGTGTAAGCAAGGGAGCCTAGAGCAGGAGGATCTGTGTTGGTGTAAAGCACCAAATAGGGAGTTAGGGAAGGATTCAGGTTATGTGTAAGCAAGTGGGCTCTAGGAGTTAGGGCGATTCAGGTTATGTGTAAGCAAATGGCCTAGGAGCATAGGGAAGGGACCAGGCTAGTAACAAGGGGCTCTAGGGAGTTAGGAAGGATTCAGGTTAGTGTAAGCAAGGGGCCTAGGGAGTTAGGGAAGGATTCAGGTTATGTGTAAGCAAATGCCTAGGAGTTAGGGAAGATTCGTTGTGTGTACAAGTGGGCCTAGAGTTAGGAAGATTCAGGTTATGTAAGCAAGTGGGCTCTAGGGAGTCAGGAAGGATTCAGGTTGTGCAAGCAAGGGGCCTAGGGAGGGAAGGATTCAGGTTGCAAGCAAGGGGCCTAGGGAGTTAGAAGGATTCAGGTTGTCAAGGGCCTAGGGAGTTAGGAAGGATTCAGGCGTATAAGCAAGGGGCCTAGGGTTAGGAAGGATTCAAAGGTGTGTGCTGCGGGGCCTAGGAGCTAGGGGAAGGATTCAGGTTATGTAAGCAAGTGGGCCTAGGTTAGGAAGGATCCAGGTTGCAAGCGCGGGCCTAGGGAGTTAGGTTTAAAGAGAAGATACACTATTGTACTCAGATTAGCCAAAAAATGTCACCGGACCGCGTTTACTTCTTTAGTTTTTTTTTTTTTTTTTTTTTGCTATGAACTTACTTGGTGTTGTTGGTTTGTACTTGTATCAATCATCCAGGGAATTATTTGCTCTGAAAGACTTTCATGTAGAATCAAAAGTAACAATTTTTCTGCCGACATCTCAAAATATCAGATTTGATGGCTTTGTGTCATAGACCAGTGTACATTTTGTGCCTGTCGCAATTTTGGTACCCTTTTGGGGCGCTTTTGGTAAACAATATGTGATGTCATTGGTCATGTCTCGCTGTAACAAGTCAATAAACAGTATACATTGTATCCCATTTGTGAAGCCAAACATTGTGGGATAAGTGTAATAATTAATGACCATACGTGATAGTCGGCTGGTTTTCAAATGTTGCTCACAATCATGCAAATCATTTGTAAAACACACTACATGTAGTTTCTGATTTACAACAAGTCAGGACTTGATAAAGGAAACTGACCCCTTGAGTCATGCATTTTAACCCAAAACCAGTAGTGGTGCCGTAGTACGTTGCCATCCTGTGCTGGCTTATGCCCGTGACCTTTCATTTGAACTTCATACATGGGTGTACATATGCATATAATATACACCGTACTTTTTTACCGGTATCCTGTGATGTGAAAGGTTGTGTACGATGTACTTTTCCTCAGGTAGACCACTGTAGACACCATGAAATCTTCATTGAGGTATTACATGTTTGAAAGAACTGATTACAACTATCGCTGATCGCATGCTCTGATCGTCCTCAGAGCATACTGACGCAACGTCGAGTTGTAACTCAGCCCATTCCGAACTACCACATTACTAATAGAGAATTTTACAGAAGTCGCCGCAATAGTCACTTATCCTCTTCACCATGCAAAGCTACAGTTTCTCCAGAAAAGATGTTTCAAAAAGTCACGCACAGTGTATAAAAAAATTAATTAATTTTTTTTAAATTGCGGTTTTTTTTTTTATAGATGGGGATGATAAAATTGATTAAACTCTTTATAGATTTGATTTGAATCACCTTACACCCTCTCTACTGTGCCCTAGAATATATCTGCCATTATATCCGTGTTCGTTGTGTTCTGTCGGGCCTACCGCCCACAATGTGCCATTTGCCAAATAATACTTGTTGCCCCCCCAATTTCCTGGCAACAGAAATGTCATACTGAATGCCATGTCCTTAAGTCTGTATGTACACAAAAAGGTTATGACTGATTTATACATGATTACAGTTGCAGAGGCGTCTAGAACCACAGGATGAAGGGTCTGTGGTGTTGGAATCAGGGCAATTGATTTCATTATAGAGCCACTGAGCAGAACATTTGTGTTTTCTTCTCTCTCTTTTTTATTTTTTTACTTATTTTAATTATTTTTTAATTTTTTAAATTTTTTTTTAATACCAACAACAATATGGAATAAATGGTTGATAAATGGTGAAGAAATGGTTGACACTGACAAAACTGTTGAACTAGACCTTCCTGTTCAATATTACTACAAATTCCAATCGATCCAGCAATTTTGGCTGCACTGACACATAGTTTCATATACAACAAAAAAGTGAAATCTAAAAATGTGTTTGAGTATACAGAGACCAGAAACCAGAGACTTTTTTGGGGCCTAATGTTTTTTGTGGACAACTTGTACATTGTAGTTCATGTAAATTAAATGATTTGTTTTATTACTTAAACAGAGTCAAAATCTTCCTCACAAAGATTGCTACTGCACAGTGCATCTTGATCAGGAAGAGGCTCCACTGCATCGGGTACAAGAAAACAATGGTGGCATATGGTGTTCCCAAGAGCCGACTGTCGTTGTTAGAGTATTTCACTTTTATTTAGTCTACCGGTATGTAACGGGTAATAGCCATGAATTCTTTAATATTTGGTTATACCTAACATGACCCTGGGTCCATTTATGTATCGGTATTGCAGCCATGAATCGCTTTAATGAAGACGCTATAGTGAATATTTGGTTATACCTCAACATGACCCTTGGGTCCCATTTTACGTATCGGTATTGGTAAGTCATGAATCGCCATCGAAGACGCTAGTGAACATTGGTTATAATGTAAATACATCTTTAACCCATTTATGTATCGGTATTGCAGCTAAGGAATCGCTTTAATGAAGACCTATAGTGAACATTTGGTTATACCGTAACACAACCCTTTGGCCTCTATTTTATGTATTTGTATTGCAGCCATAAATCACTACAATGAATGACCACTTGGGGGATTATTTTTGTATGGATGTCTACTACATTTTATAAGGGAAATCGTTTCAGCCAGTCAGGCAGGTCACAGCTGTATGTATTTGGCCAGCTGCCAGTGTTATACACAGAACTTCAAATTCAACCACCAGCTGACAATTTTGAACTTTTACCGCCCTATGGCAACAACCTGGGTCTCAGCAGGTGGGTCAGTGGTGTGGCATGGTTCACATCTGTGTCGCTACTGCTTGGGCACAGACCCATGTAACATTGTATCTGTATATTTCGCCAGAAGGTACAATATTGGTTATGTTGACAACTTGAATCAAGATATCTTTTGAAACAGCAACATATGCATATTAAAACCCTCCTGCAATCAGTACCCTTGAACAACCATTCATCAGGCCACCTTAAGCCATTAGCTGTTGTCACCGGCCTCCATGGTTACCCTCTAGCACTGTCACACCACTGAGATTGCAGGCAAGGTGGTTCTCCTATTGATACATTGTAGGCCATACCATGTTCAAACATTTACAGTGGCCTTGGGTACATAGGTTGATTTTGTAAGACACGGAAAGGACAGCAGGTCAGCATGTATGTACTAAGGTTGCCTGGAACAGAATTTGTGGATCGGAGTGGCTCCATGTGTAGAGGGTTAATATGTTCAAACATTTACAGGCTTTTGGGTATATAGTTGATTTTGTAAGATTACTTGAAAGGACAGCAGGCCTGTACATGTACATGTATGTATTGAAGTTGCTTTAAGACAGAATTTTGTTGATCGGAGGGTTCTAGGTGTGAGGGTTAATATTAACCAACCCTTGAAAGTTTCAGAACAATGCAGAGTCTACATGTAGCGTAATGTGATCTTAAACAATTGTACAGAAAGTCCTACATGCAACTTATTTGTTAACCCCTGTCCTTCCTGAACTCTCCAAAATCCTCTTTGCCAAAGGAAGGATTTTGAAGGATTGAGGTTATACATGCTCTTTGCTAGCGAAGGATTTTGAGGATTGAGGTTATTAGGCACACTTGCCTTTCCATGGTACATGTACATCCATGTTTGTTGTAGTGATTGCAAGGCTGCGCTTGGGTCAGTGGGACGTTTATTGCTCCACATGCAGGGAGGGTCCTGACCATGTACATATCACAGATTAAACACATGTGTGTATATATGTCATGTACTTGCTTTTTACTACTGGTATGATTTTGCAGGATTCAAGTTATGTGTAAGCAAATGGGCCTAGGGAATTAGGAAGGATTCAGTTATGTGTAAATGGGCCTAGATAGTTAGGAAGGATTCAGTTACAGTGTAATGCAAGCAAATGGGTCTAGGGAGTTAGGAAGGATTCAGGTTATGTAAGCAACTGGGCCTAGGAGTTAGAAGGATTCAGGTTATGTGTAAGCAAAATGGGCCTAGAGTTAGAGTGATTCAGGTTATGTACAAATGGCCCACGGTTAGGGTTTTAACCAGTTCAAGGCCGGAGGTCAGGTATACACGCAATTTTTTTGCACCACGGACGGAGAGCCGCCTATACACGCAGAGGAAACTCCGTGGAATATTTGTATGCATGTCAAGGACGTGACACGCCGCTGTGGAAGCTTCTTCCATTAACGTTTGTGTGGGGGAAAAGAACCTGCACAGGGCCCAGAAAACCTTTATTCCGACGCTAACTGGTTAATGTACAACATGCACGTGTATTAAGGCATTATTTGTGATTTTCTAAAATGAAAAGATGAACATGTACGGGTTACATTGAAATACCTTACCAACTTTACTGCTATATGTAGCTCCTTTTGGATTTATAATTTGCAATTTTGTAACAAGCAATGAGGTGATAACCCGAGAAAATGTGACTTGAGTCAACCAAGTCAAGTCGGTAACTCGAGACAACAACTCTGGTCGCCGGTCAAGTGTCCTGTGAGTCATGACGACCCTTGTGGCCCGTGTAGATGAGCCACTCCACCGCTTTTCTGTCTTTTGTGATTACTGTAAAGAAGTGCTGAGAGGCAATCCGTCGTCTTTAAATCTGCCTGTCCACCAGAGCTTGTCACCCCGCTTATTGCCTTGAATTAACGACTGTACAATGGTACAAAATGTTAATTTACCTTGTAGTTGTTGAGATACGATTTTTAAATATTAAACTTGACTCGTTTGACAGGAAGTATGTCAAATTAGTCACCTTTTTGTAAATATTTTTTGACAATTAATCTAATTCGTACAATGGTTTAAAAATTGTGAATTTACCTTGTGGTTGTTGAGATATGATTTTTTTAAAATATTAAACTTTTACTCCGTTTGGACAGGAAGTAAAGGTCAGCGGTCATGTTTTGTAAATATTTTGACAATTAACAATCTGTGCAATGGTGCAAAAATGTTAATTTACCTCTTGTGGTTGTTGGAGAGATATGGATTTTTTTTTAAATATTAAAACTTTGACTTCCGGTTTGACAGGAAGTAAGGTCAAACTAGTCACTTTTTGTAAATATTTTGACAATTAATTCTATCTGTACAATGGCACAAAATTGTGAATTTACCCTTGTGGTTGTTGATATAATTTTTTAAATATTAAACTTGACTCACCTGACAGGAAGTAAGGTCAAATTAAATACCACAACTCAGCCATCTACTTGTTAAGTTCCTGGGCATGCCAAGTTTCAAGTTCATGTGAAGTTTCAGTATGTGTTTGTTACCGACAAAGTTATTAGAGAAGAAGAAGACTTAAGAAGTAACAAATTTAAAAAACGCATAAAACACAGGGTGTTTCTTCGGGCACATGCCCCAACACCTAAATAAAACTTAAAAACAGCCAAGCATTTTATTTTGTGAAATCAAGAACAATTTGCCCAATGGAACAGTTTAATTCTTTTGCACCGCCTGGAGATCTATCATTTGAAAGTTTATCCTCATGGGTACATGTATGTACATACAATGTACATTACTGGTATAAAATGGAAGTTTGTGACAACCTACTGGTTTAGGTAGGAAGATAAATGTACATGTACATGTACGCTGTAGAAGGAAAATGACTGCACTGCGCCTTGAGCACCACTTAGTTGGTGGATACGTGCCATATAAGTCCACACATTATTATTATTATTATTTGTAAATTTAAGTACATTTACATGTACTTGTTGATTCCCGGTAATGTACCGCATAGCAAATAAATATCTTTTCACCAGACACGTACAGAAACCGGCTGGTTTTACATTTTGGACATTGCAGATCAATAAATGTGTACATGTGATGTACAACCTGCAGGTATGTGTGTGCACATCATCGTTTGTAATCTACATCTGTCTTTACATACACGCATACGTACTGTATGTTACATGTACATGTACATGTACTCATATTTTAGTTCAGAATCTGGATATTGCTGACAAAAAACCAATTTCACATGGTAGCCAGATAACTAGCTTTAATTTTATGTAATATTGTTATTTCTAGGATTGGTTTATTAAAAATACTGCAATACAGCTGCCAAGAGAAGAAAATACAGTTTACAGTAAATATCTATTTTAAAAAAAATTCATATTGTCAATAATATTAAAATTTATTAATAAAAGATTTAGATATATATATATATATATATACTATCAAACAATTTAGGAATAAACAATTAGAACACCGAATAATCTCACAAAGCAAGATCATTTATTTCAGATAAACACAATGTTTCACAGAATTGATGAGAAACAACTGCAATGAAACAGATGTTAAAGGATGCATGTAGTGATTACACATTTCATGACATGACTACTGAAAGAGAGAGGGGTTGCAAATGAAAATCCAGTTCATGGAACATTTCAATAACGGTGACCACTATTGCAAGTATCCGTGTTTCCTAAATTGTTTTTTCCCTTTAAATTGTTTTGAGTAGTATATATATACATGTATATATATATATATATATATATATATATATATATATATACATGTATATATATATATATATATATATATATATATATATATATATATATATATATAGAACAGACGGATGAATGCGTGTTCCTCCAAAACCCTGAGGGCAATTTCTGTGTACATCCCACTACTGACTGGGATATCCACAAGGAGAACTCATCAACCAACATGAATTGTCTGGCTGGAGTTTAACTTTGTTACCTTAAAAATGCCACTACGAATGGTTACGCATGCACTTCTGAGTACAACTTGCTCACGTTTTAGATGGATTTAGGGTTAAATGGACCCCAGCCACTTTCTAATGGATGTACACCTTTGTAAGGTAATTTGAGGGGTATACCATGACCCCATGGGATATTTTAGTAATGCCACAACATTTTGGGGAATTCCAGAACATTTTTGGAGAATCTAGTCACAAATTTATTATCTTGAACAACAAATTAATAATTATAGTAACCGCCTTCCGGGAAAGTTACATTTTAGATCATAGAATTTACTTGGCTGACAAGAATCAATGCCAGACATTTCTGCCTTGGTATCCTTTTTTTGGGGGTTCTTTTCTCAAAGAAATGCAATCATTTTAACAGGAAAGCTAACTGATATATACCTGCAGAGACAGTTCTGACAGCTGAGAAGTACATGTACAGCCCAAGTGACGCTTGATCGTTCGAGTAACATCCCGCCTCCCCCCAATCAAAACAACAAAAAGAGAAAAAAAACGAACAAAAATATGACAATGTGACTGTAATAAGCTTTGCATGTAATAAACATGTTTCCTCCAGAGATTAATGGTTGAAAGCTATGAGGAAAACGTGACTACATTATGGCTCTAATTGAAAATTCAGTTAGAGGGGAGGAACAATGTGTTTAAAAGAGTAGAGTACTGAAAAGAAGAAGGAGAAAAATGAGGAAAATGAGGACCAGATATTGTCAGAGAATAACGGTGAACATCAGAGGGAAATTAATATCTGACGTTTGGGAAAATATCAAGACTTTGAAGATGTCAGTATGACGGCGCCGTTACTCGGATAATATCTCATTGTTGGTGTTTTGTTTCACCACATTACACACAGTCATGATAGGAAGGGGATGCGTCCACATGCCCAGTATCCCCAGCATGTCACGATGATGCTGATCGGGCCTCGATCTGGGGCAGGAAGCTCCAACCAGGATTTTCCAGGTAAACAGGTGAATGGCAAAGTGTGCTCTCTCTCTCTCCCCTGCCAGGCCAAACAGATCGGCATCATCAGCGAGACAACATCCTGAGTGTTAACTCCGCATAAGTGACTGATACAGTATGGCATGCATTGGAACAAGAACAAATCCTGGCATGTATGGAAGATACAACTATATGGACCATCATTTTCTCTCACCTTTTACCGGGGGATTGTCCATATGATCATCACCCCAGAATTTGCCGCGCGGTAAAAAAAATTAGCCAAATATACTTTTGTATATGGGAAATTTGATCTGGTTCCAATAACCGCGATACATGTTAACATCTATCATCAGAAAAAGTATGCTGTCACACCGGTTTTGGAGCCGACCTGTCAAACCGAAGTTTAAGTGAAAAATATTCTGAAGAATTTTATATGGTCCATTGTATGGACATGCCAGTGGTCGGAATTAGTTTTTGACATGTGACCTTAAAAATGCACTGATGACGCTATCGCTAGTCACAACGCCTTCAGACAGAAAAATAAATTTCTATCTGAAAACCATAGAAATTTGAATATGACTTCTGTGAATAAAGTGACTAGTTTCATCTTTTATCTTTCAAAAATATAGTGGCAGTTTTAAACGGATTATTTTCCAATCTCGAAATTGAACTAAAGCAGGTACTAACGTTATTTTCATGATCATGACAAGGTCATATATATGACCTTCAAATCACCTGCTAAGCTGACCTTTACTTCCGGTCCAAACAAGAAGTTCAAATTCAACACATTCTAATGCAAAATTGATGTTTTTGAATATGAAATTGATATTGTTATTATATAAAATGATACACCTTTGCAAAAGGATATTGACGTCATCGGCGATAATTTGATTGAACTAGAAGTTAATATTTAACACCGGTGGTGTTTGTTCAACAAACACTTGAGTTCTAGTTGTTTTTGTTGTTGTTTTTTTTTAAAGGCTTTTGAGAAGGTGGTTGGCTGCAGGCTTCAATGATAACTTGTCGTTAGTACACACTGAAATTAAAAAGGACATTCATTTCCAAGTTGGTCTGAAAAAATAGTCTATTAGAACAGTGAAACAAAATCAATGGAAATGGTAAGGATTTACTTGAAAGTTAAAAGCCAGAAAGTGGAAATATCAGTTTAACCACTAGATACAAATGTTAAGGATGTAGATGACCTCAAATTTTGTCATGAATATCTCTGATTTTATTGTTATATGCTGTCAACGTGAGTTCTTGTCAATAATAATTCATCATTAACTTACCATACATACTTGCCTTTCTCCAATATTACAAATTGTGTCAAACGTCTAGGAGATGCAATGTTCAGTGTTTGTTTATTTCAATATATCGAATCCTCTTTAATACTCAAACAAAGAACTCATGACATCAGTGTCACAACACTATCAATATAGTCGAAACCACTGTGTTCATTTCACCCAACACTTAACCTGTAGTTTAGAAGGAGATTTTGAGGAGTGATGCACAAACCGTAACGGAACAAACAAAACAAAACAAATTATCAGTGTTGGGATGCTCTCAGTTCCTCCTTTGGCCTCAGATAAGATCCATCTGATATATTCATCTCCCCTTATATCCTGCCATGTGGGATGAAAGATCAAACCGCTTCCGGACAGAGTCAATAATGGAGGGGGTTTTAAAGGCATCCCAGTTTAAATGGTGCAGTACCTTAATGTAATCGTATTCGCATGGGGGTCGGTTTGGTCGATGCCAGAACTGTTACAGATTCAAGCCGTTAGATCTCTAGTGTTGAGACAATGCAGTTTACAGCTAGTTTACATTGATGTGAGACTCCATATTGTTAGCCATATGTTTGACTGAACCATCCAAGCACTTTGTTGTTTAAAGGTTGTATACCAGACTAGCAAGCACCTTTTGACGGGCTCCAGCCTATTACTCTTAGTGATTTCGACCACTCGAGTCGCCATGTACAATGACACGCATTTCTAGTCGGGTCTCGCCAGACAATACGTTAGAATGAATCATGGAAGAGAAGGGGTTACCTCCGGTGTTTGGACCACATAGCACAGTTTTACACAGGCTTTCTCAGGCTTTCGAGCTACAGTGTTGAAGGTGCTTTTGAGGAATCCTTGGTTTCATTAACAGAAAGGTACATATGTATAATAATAATATCTGTTTTACGACAGTGAAATCAGCTGAAGATATATTTTATATACAAGTTGGTACATACACTGTATTAATGAACACGTATTTCTTGTGGTTTTACTATAGTTGGTTATATACATGTACATGTTACGTATTTGTACTAAGTATGGATGCATTATTAGACATTTCAACAAATATATGTCATTGAGATGGTTACTAATTTCCAGTGTTATTCAGTGTTTGAATCATGAGTCGGGTAAATGAATTTCTTTCCTCAGCCAAAAAAAACAAACAATCAAATATTTGGTAAGAGGTAATTTTAACCTTCAAATCTCCAAACAATATTATTATTTTATTTTTTAAATCTCTTTGAGAAAATTTTGTTTATAAATGAAATTTTTCGATTTCACATCATAACTTAATTAAAACTGAAAATTTCAGCCTCTAATGTCCGAAACGTGCCATGTTGAGAATAACTTGAAGTATTCACTGATTGATTACAAGGATATGCCACCATTTTTAATGATAAATACGTACTGCCTGATGATCGACGGACAGACCTACCCTTAAGTGCATTACCGTCATTTCCTTAATTTCTCTCTCAAGAGATTTTAGAGAAATGCATACGCATTATATATATCTCTGTCAATGGAATATCTTTGTACGTCCATTTATCTCTCTTATCTTCATCACCATCATGTCACCTGGGTGGTTGCCTGTCACTAAAGCGGTGTCAGCACCGGGCAATTAAATAGGCACCCGTGAATAATTGATAGTCTTCATAACCACACAGAGGTGTTTTTCGCCAATTTTGTTTTTGCAGTAAACTAAAAAGCTGACTGTTTCACTTTAATTGAATGTTGTTCACCGACCTGTCTTATTTCTAAAACAAACAAAAAAATGGTTGATTTTAGGTGGCATTGCAATGGCAGAAGCTAAGAGCATCTAGAGGACATGGCCAGCGCCTGCTCCTTCCCCCTTAAATGTGGAGAGAAACTCATCAAAATATAAATTAATCTTCATGGCCCCCAATTCCATATAATTCTGGATCTACCCATAGAAGCAGCATTAGACATCTTTACGCACCGCTTATATGTGGGTATTTGTTTAATATTTAAAAGCATTTTGACAGTTATTGAACTAATGATAGCTAACCCAGCAGAATTTTCCTACACTCCTATTAACCCCAACTAGGGGTGTAACGATACCACTTTTTCACGACATTTGTTATGATACGTTATCACGATACGCATCAGGAACACTAAAATGCTAAAAAAGAAGTGCAGTAATTTGTCAATTACCCAATGTTGTACAGAGACTTAGACACCAATAAAAACAGCACATACACAGTTTCTGAAAAAGGCTATGGCCTTTATTGAATTTTTGTGGTCTAAACAGGAATGAAGTAAATATTTAAACAAAATTTGGTTTGAATAAAATTGAGTATTTTTTTTTTATATTCTGAAAAGAATCATCAGTATCATGACACAGTTTTTGTATCATGATGTGTATCGTAATTGATCTGAAGGGTGAATTGTTACACCTTTAACCCTAAACACCCTTAATCCATCAAATCCTCCAAAAGGCACTGTTTGAAAATTCACCACTTTCAGAAACTGGTACTTTCACCTCTTCAATGACAAATTACCACTCAAGTGTGCTATTGGTACTATAAGTGCTGGAATAAGAAAGATCAAATCTAAAATGCATGGTGCATTTTGAAGATAAGTGCATGTTTCCAAAAGTGCAATTGATGGATTTTGAGGAAGGTTATTAGTTAGAATACATAGGGGATTAGGGGTTGGCGAAGGTCTTGAGCCAGAATACCAAGGGGTTAGGGTTTTAAAGGAAAGTATGCTCGGTAAATCTTCAATTTTGTTTGGTCCCACTTTATGTGAATAAAAGATACCAGTCACCACCTGTGAAAGTCTGGAGCGAAGCGTTGTTAATCTAGAAAAATGTTCGGGCAAAGCTTAATTCATTGTAACATGTTATTTAGCACGCTCTCAACAAATTCAGACGAAAGCACCATACAGAAACATAATTTCATGGTGATATTATCATTATCTTTAATCTCACACCAAGTAAACTGTGATTATTTGTGCTTTTCAACTTTTTAAGGCCACTACTATGTTGGTAATAAAAAAATTAAATAAAAAAAACACTTTTAAAAGTTACTTGATGTGAAAGTGAATGACAGTATCAGATATCCCTATTCTCAGTTTCATCATCATTAAATTAAATTGAAGAAATAATTTTCAAAATGATTGCCTTTTTTCCGAAGGCAGAAATTCCACGTTGAATGAATACGAACAATCTGAATGCATATTCGCCATTTTTCTTGGGAAAAACAAAAAACGACACTTAAAGAAATACACGATGCTGAAAGCCAGGTTGGTTTTTATACAGACATCTTGTTTTTTTAATCAAAAATGAATGTAGACATATACTGCTTGAAGAAATGTCTGTATTACTGTCTCGCACGCCATTACGCTCATTATCGTCACCATCTCAATCAGGTCGGGTTTGATGGTTCGACAGACGAAAGACCCGAACGAGGCGGGCGGCCAACACTGGTTATTAAATAGACATCGGGTGATGAATTTGACGCCGCAAAGAGCCCATCAATAATGAAAAAGGTGTTCTTCGCTGATTTTGTTTCATTTCAACATAAATGAGGGTATTGAACAAAACTGACAAGGCAAAATTGGAATCCAGAGTTTATTGTGGATTGGAAATGGGGCATCCAAATTTGTTATTCTTTGAAGAACAGGGTATCCAAAAGTTCAATTGGTTCAGTATGTTTGGCATGTAAGTTAAATTATGATCAAGGACCAGATGAGTCTGTTTAGCAAATGAGGCATCCAAGACACTAAGGGTATTTGAGGAATGTGCCATGGTTGAGCGGTTTAGTGCATCGATTTGTGTTCTGATGGCTGAGTTGTCAGGAATGTGTTCGAATCCCAAATCAGCGATCATGGTAAGCTAGGTTCCTGACAAGACACTTTACCATAATTACTTTCCACCCAGGAGTAAATGGCACCCGTGAGGGCAGAGTTGGTTGCTGTGTTTGCATGATTAGTCTTATATGAGCTGTACGCAGCAATTGAGCTTTTTACACTTCTAGGAGCCAGATGGTTTCAGGAATGATTTATGAGCCCGATGAGCAGGGGATAATATAATGCCTTGAGCACCAGTTGCGGATACGCAGTAACTATGTAAGTCCACATTGTTGTTGCTGCTGCTGTTGCTGCTGCTGTTGCTGTTGCTGCTGTTGCCGTTGCTGCTGTTGCTGTTGCTGTTGCTGCTGCTAAGCGCGTTGCTGCTGCTGCTGCTGCTGCTGCTGCTGCTGCTGCTGCTGCTGTTGTTGTTGCTGCTGCTGCTGCTGATGCTGGTGCTGGTCGTCACGTAGTATTATGCTGGAGTTGAACTGCTTACATGTGTACATTGTACCATCTTACATTGTATCTCCTAACTTAAAGCCATTATACATATATAACTATACCATAGGTACATGTACAGTGTACATGTATGTAGTCTCAAGGAAACAAACCCGACCATAAGTGGATCACAGTTTTACATGAAAGTTACTTGGTGTACAGTTTTATATCAACATCCCTCAGTTTTCGCCTCACATACCATTTTTAAGCATTTTAGTTAAATTAGGAATGATTTCAAAAAAGTGGAATTTATACACATTGGAATGAATACAAGCAAGTTGAATGCATTAAAATTTTCTTTAATCTATGACGAAATGTTGAAATTTCACCATTGATGTTTTTTACATTCTTTCAAAGAATGGATGGATTATTAGACATTTTACTAAAAGTATACCAGCTTAACGGTACATATTAGTTTTTACCTAATTTAGGGCTGTTATTAGGCTCAATGATTGCTTATCATAAAGTATTTCAGGCAGCAGGTTGAAGATGCTTAATGATAAAAAAGTCTGCTTGATTTGCCGACGTCGCCTCAGATCCCGCACGCCTCAGATCCCACGTCATTTATTATTTTAATTTTTTTGTTCTGTTTTTTTGTTGCTATGAAACGTTCAGTTGCAGCAAAATTGCTGGATCGCACATGCTGTGTTTTTAAACAACTTTTCACATAGGGTACTTGAAGGAACACTTGCCCGATTTGTGAGGCCTCTAGCCACCATATTTTGTATATGGGAAATTATGTCCCTCTCAATACATGTATCATGTATTCTTGTTATAACAGCAAACAGATTACAAAAAAATTTTTTAAAAATGCATCACCACACTGATTTTGAAGCAGATCGAGACCAGAAACCGGAGACCGTGGTTTTTTTTTTTTTTTTTTTTCCTAATCAAAAGGTTTTATATAATCCTTCATTGTTGTTTCATTTTGAAAATTTTCTGATAAGATTTATTTTTATCATAAAGTAACCAGAGGAATATAAGGTGGATTTATAACATGTTTTCTACTTATTTCTTCGAAACCCCCCAAAAAAAAGAAGATTTTTGACCACATACAGCATGACTGTGTTTACATGTCCCGTATCTCAACGGTATTTCGCATAGTCGGGTCACATTTGATAAATTTGGATTCTGTCATGTCTACGTGCTTCTCATAAAACTAACCCAGAAAGTTTCAGCTCATTGTTGTGTCGTTACAGAGAAAATAGTGAAATGCATTCAGATCTTGATTTATAACCCATGCTTCGCATTTGTTATATAAATGTGGGTGTGTGACGGACCTTTGTAAATAGATGGTATCCAGACAAAAGGTACATATTTTTGATGGCCATCATCAACTCGACACTGGCAGCCTTCATGAAAACTGTTAGGAGATGCCCTAACCAACTGTGTAGTATTAAGTTTTATATTTTTATTTTAGTACGTTGTTATATCTCAAAGTGTGCCTATAGTCATGTTGTTTATCGCTCTTGTGTGATTCAATGTTGTCATTTCCCAAGTGGTAGCATCAGGAGATCAACTTGACAGTAATTTAGTTTACTTGTTTGTAATCCTACAGGGTGCTACCTTGTTTCTGTTTGTTAATTTAATGTAAATTTGTGTTTATTTGTTTTCCTACCTGTGAAATCAATAAATGAAATCAAATAAATGAAAACTGTGAATATTTAAGCAGTACACCGTCTTCATCCAAACAGTAGAACAGTTTTTTTTTTTAACAATTATTTACCGTGACTTTCCAAAACTGATTAAGACTTTGAAATGAAGAAAGACAAAACTTGTAAAGCCGCTTCAGGCCTGCTCTGAAAGTTGAATGGCGCCTTCGTTGTTAAATGATTGAAATTTAATGAATCACTCTGGTTAGTAGTGCTGGTATACCAATTACTCTGTAATCAATGTTCTGTAATTATACTGAGAGGGAACACAAGTAGCTGCATTTTTAGAACTGACAAAAATTGCCCTGCCAGATATGAATTTTCTTTGTTTGATTTTTTGATTTTTCATTTTTCATTATCTTTTTTCACCATCGTCAGGATAGCATCCCGAAAAAGCCCAAGAGCAATTGATAATAAAAATTGATACCGAATTTCAATAAAGAATGCGATATTAAAGTGGGATCATACCGGAAAATTCCTTTTGTGCTGAATTGCGTGCAGCAGATTTATACATGCAATATATACATGTGTATATAATACATTCTCTGTGCCCCATTACATGGCAACGCTTACATTTTGATCAGCAATGTGGCGCCAATATGTGTTTTCAGTGACTTGAATGGTTTACGTTAGGAACACGTTGGTTTAACCTTTATCCTCCAATATGTCACAAATATACACATTGATCCGTGTTATACAATACTGGTCTCAGTAAGGAGACCCTTTGATTATTCTTGACAGTCGTTCTAATACTCCAACTGATACTGCTGAGTACATATTTCTGTACATGAATACCATGTCCGAGTTGTAGCACAATATGACGTACAGTGTACAATAAAGGCTAATGACAACTGTTTTCCCAGGTGTTTTTCACAAATTGTGAATGCTTTTCACTTTTCTCCTGACTTAGGTTCTGCATTGAGCTGAAACCTTGCGGGTTGGGTGTTGTGCGTGTACATGTATATCATGACCCAAAGAAAGCTTACCCATGGAATTCACATCAACATTACAAGTGTGGTAGATTCCTTTATGTCATGTTTATAATTAACAACATTTCTTTTGAATTCATTTTTGTTTTCTTTGTGAAGATTTGTGTTTTTTTCCTTTTTCCCCAATGTTTTCTATGTAATTAACAAACCCATGAAATTGAAGTCTTTTCGATCCCATACAGTATGTCCATCTATAATGTGTTGTCCTTGGACAGTACGGCGATTATTGACATGGAAATTGGACCAGGCATCCATCGCCTCAAAGACCCAACCCTAAGTGCGAAGGAAATGTAATAATCTAAGCCCTGGTAATCACATACAGTAGTTTGACCGCACTTTGTCAACTAGTGAGAAAATGATTCGATATCTCCAAGCTCGACTTCATCGTCGCCGCGGGGAGCCACAGATCCGAGTTGATAGTGGCCAAATTGTTGACGGTACGCAAACGTCCATCAAAGTTAATGAATCCATCAAGGAAGTTGACTGGATGTGTCTATGAACCGACTGAGCACTTAACAGTCACCGTCGCTTTTGTTTCTTTGGCTGGTTGCTCCAAGGTTTGATGTTATTTTGAGTTTAGTTTTATTCTCTTCATGTCGTTCAGAACATACTTCCTCGTGTCGTCATTAATAAGACGGATAAATTGGGGTAGTTTTTGAACTGGGTCTCAAAGGGACACAAAGTCTTAGAAATGAAGATATTGAAAAAAGTAATGCAGTGGCCTTTTTTTTTTCACAATGGTCATTGATAAATGTCAAATATGAACCATTCATTTTCGAAAAGGTTTACATGAAGTGAGGTTTTCACCAGTTGTAATTACATGTACAAAAGCTCACATGAAAATACTTGAATTCTATCATTATTGATAGAGTACTGCCATTTCCTTTGCCCTGGTCTCAGCCCTGGTGCCCCTTAAAAATGTTCCCATAGACATTCCTCTTAATGAAGAAAAATGATCTTGCCCCACAAGAATGAAACCAGGCCCCTTCCTACGCTCTTGATTCTACCATTGAACTGCTGCCTTATCCCTCCACCCACCCGCCACCACCACCACCACCACCACCACCACCACCACCACCACCACACCACATTCTGGAACCATGGTTTTGCTAGTACATGCAGGTTCGCGGACGTACACTGTACATTTTTCTAATGGCTACACCCGGTTTTATTTGAAAACACATGCAAGTATTGAAGTTAAACATCTGACACCCAGTTTTCAAAGAATAAATAAATTTAGGCGTTCTATTTTCAAACTTGGTTTATAAAATGGCTACATACATGTACCCACAAAGTTGAAAACAATTTACCACTTCTAAAAAAAAAAAGAAATCATATGTAGATTATCAATTATGAGAATTCGGAAGTTACTTCAGCCGTACTGGTCTGAAACTGATGCTTAACAACAAGTATAAAATTCATGCTCCATCTGCCACATAGATGATGGATTTACCACACATCTTTTACGTCGCTGAGGGGTATTTAAACACATGTACCTCTAAATTTATAGTTGCGTGGCGCTGGACGGTGAATTGGAAACTTGATTAATCAATTTGACAGGATTATTTGTACTACGCCAAATGTAAGCACTGTGTATTCTCATGGTCTTGACAGGGTTACACATGCACACAGATCTATTAGTGGTTGAACAGATTTATCAGTCAATAACAGAAGGAATGACTTGGGATTTCCAAACAGTTTATAATTTGCAGTGTTGAAATTAAGAACCCTTTATGATGTGGCAACAAACTATTACACATGGAGGCCACCTGATCCACCAAATTTTCAATATGTTCTTCACCAACCTGTAGTACATACAAGCCAGCTGTCTTTCCAAGTAACTACAAATCAACTGTGTGTCACCCAGTCACTGTGTAAATGTTTGAATGTGTTAGTATGGCCTGCAGTGTATCAGTGAGACCACCACTTGCAATCTCAGTAGTGACAGCATGTATGGGTAACCATAGGAGTGTCACTGGCAACAGCTAATGGCTTGGAGTGGCTCAATGGTTGTTTCAAAATTGCACTGATGTAAAACACTGCTGGTCAGCATCTGAAAGTACAGGCTCTTTGATTTCAGAATTTCCTGATTACAGTTTTTTTGCTCGTATCTCCCTTGCCTCAAAATCTTGAAAGAAGAGAAGTAGCCACCAAGGAAAGAAAGAAGTAGCCTGTATTGTGTCCAAAACCTTCAGCTTCTTGTTTGTGGGGATGTGGAGAGTCTGTAAATCCTCCAAAATTAAATATCCAAAGATTGGGTTGGCTTAACTCTCCAGACCAAAGCCAGACCCACTTTTCAGGATTTTTTTTTGGTCAAATCACACCCACGTGTATTTAAATGAACAATATGGATGATAATTTCAGTATGAAAGTGTGTGTGGTTTAATGTTATACTTATAAATAACAAGTCATAAAGCTTGTACGCATGTACCTCCGTCCTGAACCTCAAAGAACAAGTTAAACCGAGTCCAAAGTGTCAGAGGTCAGGTCTTGAGTCATAGGCAAAAATACCAAATACTGGATTCAGACGATTCTGCCCCATTTGCCGTCTACAACATAAATAATTTGTAAATCATTACATTACATTACATTACATTACAAAGGCATTTTATCATGCGCCATTCCTGAGAGGCTCATACGCCATAAAATGTATAATAAATTTTCAGAGGAATCCTTTAAATTAAATAAAACCAATTTAATGTTTGCTATTAGATACCATAGGCTATTTTGCCTTCAAGGGTTAAGTTCAGATTCAATTAATTGAATATAATTACTGAGTCACAAGTCATACAATTAGTCTGTGGTTAACCCATGCATGAAGAAACTGGCTGAAAGGTTCAGAAACCTGTTAACACGTATGTGTACTGATGATAATATGCCAGTTCGTGCCAAACATCGTTTTTGTGCAGTTCCAGTGATATCATGTTGTACAGTACCCATTCAGAGGTTCTGGAAATGGTAGAAATTAAATTTTCCCCAAGGCTTTTCCCTGTTTTCTCAAAAATGTATTTTGCAATGTAAATCACCTGTAGATGAAATTATCTTGAAAAATGAGACGGATGTTGTCTCTTGGCTCTTGCTGTCAAGCTTCCGCTTATTGGCCTCTGACGTAAGTGAATAACAATATATTATACCATAGCAATGGCTTTTGACGTGCTGTTTGCTGAATGGTCACCCTACTTTTATTAGATAAATATGCAAAAGTATTGTGGTTAACCTTGATACTGGTTTTGAAAGAATAACAAAAAATTGGTCACCTATTTTGAATCACCAAAATTGATGCGTATTATTGGAGAATAACATTTGAAGTTTCTTTAAAAAAAAATTATCAAAACATGTAATTTTTTCCAGGTACATAAATACCGTCATCATCTTTACAGCACGTACAGGAGATTTATGTGAAACTGAACATGTACATGTAGGTTGTTTGAGATTGCTAAAGACAGATACTGTCTGCCTTAAAGCTTGCTGTTGCATTACACACAAATCCCACCCATGAAGATACCATATTGTGTCTTTGTTATAATGGACGCTCGCGACATAGCATGCAGTTTTGATGTGAAGATTACTCACAATTGACAGACATTCTGCTATGAGAGGCATGAAATTCTGCTCACGGGGCAGATTTACTTTTTTAGAACCTGTGATCCGTTGATAAAATGTTTTTTCTTCTTTCTAGGTTCGAGTAAGCCAATTGCTTTGAAATGGACATTGAACCCTAAATTTTCTTTTGTGACATACATGCATGGAAAGATTAACAGCATTGTGTCACAGGATAACTATAAGTTCATGGTGCCAAGAAATTTACATTTGTGTATAAAATGTGTCACTCGTTTTCCTTCTTTCAATTTCGGCAATTTATTTTGATGGGATTGAGGTCAGCGGTGGAGACAGTATATAATTGAGCTTCGGCACACTGTAATAATTCTTCGAAGAAGTGATGGCTCGAGAAGAGCCGTTGGTTTGTTCTTAATGTCGATCAGTCTGCTCAGTCGTCAGAGACTGTTTTAGCATCAAGTTTGTAAATTTATGTTGTTAATCGATATCCGCCGATCTACGTGGATAACCCGTAGATATGTAAAATGCTGCAAACGCCCACCCACGTGATTTTCCGCACTGCAGCTTTGTCCAATTCCAATTTACTACGCCCGGCGACTGTATTTCATGATTATAGATATGAAATTAGACAAGTCTGACATCATAATAAGTGCATGTTCTCCTCTTCCATCAGTATATAATGTGTCTGTGTCAGTGATTGTAATATTCTAAATAAGGAATCTTCGATTGTGCAAAAACAATGTATCTCTGTGCGGGGCTTAGGCACATACAGTTCCTTGTGTGTTTACATGGTTAGGCGGATATGGGTTAAATGAAATTGTAATCCCAAATCAGTTCTTGTGACCATTCAATCATATTTTGTTTTTTGGAAATGTTTTTGAATTATGTTAAAAATATATAGATATATTGTTAAAGTTTTTAAACAAATTACTCCTGTTGTGACATTTACGTCCGGCTTTTTTGATTATGAATTTAGTCATGACTGATCCCAGGGCAAGGGCAGTTTTGAAAAATCTTTGAGGTCAAAGGTAAAATCTTTGTATTGAGAAATTTGGGAGATAATGTATATCACAAGTCTGTACAATTGAGTTCAAATTATGCTGTTTTAGGAAGTCTTACTAATTATTTGCAGGTGTCTTGATGTGTTGAACACTCTTAATCATACTAATGACCATATGTTCCTCCCTCAAAACCCCCACCGAGAGCAAAAGAGCTAAATACAGAAATTGTAATTTCTTTTCGCCATGAAATTTTCCAATGGCACTGGGACCACTGAACTTTCATTATGCCATGATGAAGTTCTGGCACGTCTTCAAAGTTAATGTCAACATGGCCTGCACATTTAAAGTGAATTGGGTAAACGTTCTGTATGTGCACAGGATATATAAACATGGACATAGCATTTGGTTCAAAAACTGTACGTGCATGTCGGAGTTAAGCCATGATTTGGGAATAGGCACATTTGTTATTCTTATCCGAATATTAAACAATAGTTTATATGTGTATTACAAATCAAAAGAGGGTGTCCACTATAATAGCAAACAGGACTTGAAAAGACACCCAAAGGTATGTTGCTCAACACTATGCATATACCATTGTGCCTATATGATTAACCCTAACTCCCAAGCATTTTTACTAGAAACCTTCCTCAACCTATCACCAACACCATGGTTGACTGTTGCTATTTACAGTACTCAACCCATCAAACTCAACAGTCCACTTCTGCCATAACAGTACTCAACCTGTCAAACCCAACAGTCTTCTTTAGCTGTTGGATTTTGACGAGTGGGTACACATCAAAGTAAAGTTTGAACACTGGAGTCACACAGTACTCAACCCATCATAATCCAACAATTGTTTTCATGCTAAAAACTTTAACTATACAAAACTAAAACACCCTATGGAATAAATGTGGTTCTAGTTGTATGATGTTCCAGTACTAAAGAAACAACATCATCCTATTTTAAGGACGAAGAGAAAGCTGAAGCACTCAGCACCAATTCCAGAGCATTTCATTTAGGAAATTCAACGTATCCAGCATGCCAATTATCAACAAACCACTTCAAGACATGCTAGAGATCACTGTCACGTGAGACGGAGTTGGAAAACTTCTTCAGAATATAGACCCATCAAAAGCCATAGGACCCCATAACATACCAAACACGCCTTGAAAATAGTTGCTCAACAGATTGCACCCACTTTTGTATGATCTTTCCAGCAGTTTATCAACACTGGCGAGTTTCTCTAAGACTGGCGAAGCAAATATCCCCCCATCTACGCAGAAAAGGACGCACCACAGATCCGCTAACTACAATTCAATCTCTCCTTGGATATGTATGCTGCAAGATCTTAGAACACAATTGACAGCAACCTGATGAAACATCTTGAGAAGCATCAAATTTTGCCAATACCCAGCACGCCTCAGAAAAGCTAGATCGACCGAGTCGCAACTTATCTTAACTACACATGACCTCGCCACAAACCCTTGACGACAAACCACCACCGACATAGCCATTTCTGATTTTTCAAAAGCCTTCGACGTTGTACCACGAGACTGCTTGACCATTACGAACTGCACCAACAAAAGATGGATAAAATCATTTCTCACCACACGACATCAAAGAGGACCGAAATGGAAAGCTCACTGGCAGAGAGTACTAGCGGCGCATCGCAAGGAACCGTCTAGGATCATACTTATTTTTATTATTCATTAATGACATCCACCAATATCCACCGTCTGCCTGTTTGCTGATGATTGCCTCTCAACACCATTGCCAACCAGGCCGACGAAAAGACACTCAAACCGATTCGGACAACTTACTAAAATGGGCTGACATGGGGGAATGCGATTCAACGCTCAAAATGCAACAACACGCGCGGTCACCAACAAATGCAGACCGACTGCCAACCACAACATGGCGGAACCAAACTTAAACCAAACGAATCGTAAATATTCGCATTATCATCCAAAACAACCTCAAATGGAACCAACAAAACCCAACATGCTGCAAACAAAGCTCAAAAACGCTTTGGCTTCGCTAAACTAAACTTCCACCATGCTTCGAGAACATCAAAGAAAAGCTCTACCATACCATCGAGACCACACCTTGATAATGGCGAAAGAGCATGGGATCCTCACACAACAAATAATATTAACACTCTGAAAAGATACAACGGAGCAACCTGCTTCACCACAAGTGACTACTGCGAATCCAGCGATCACAAATGATCACCACATTAGGATGGGACATTTCCAAGATAGACGAGTCACCGACTAACCTGTTTGCACAAATTACAAATAATCTGTTCGACATCTCCAAAGACTACACTGTAACCAAAGACTGACAGAGAACAGACGAGGACATAACCAACAGTTCAAATTATACAGCACAAGACTGGCAATCTTCGGTAAAACTCAATATTCCTTCCAAGGACCATTGCCGAATGGAACAGTCTACCACAAACGAATTCATTCCACAAATCTCCAAAGTTGCATTCAAATTAAACGCCCAGCAAAAAACCAGCATGACCACCCTGCACCTCCCGTTAAACTTCCCAAGCGGAGGACTAAGGAGGATTACCAACTACACCAAGTACCAAGAGATGTTAGGACAATGCCAAGCATACCTAAGTACAATATTTTGCCTTTTATCAGTTGTAATAAGTTGTTTATTACAGCAGGTTGCACATTAATTTCTCCACTCAAAGTCTAAATAAATGTTGCATGCTAGTAGAACCACCGTCCCTCACCTTCAATCAAAATCCAACACTGTTACTGCACACATACAGTACTCATCCAGCCATATTCCAACACTTTACACATGCCATCAGAAGTACACAGTACTCAATTCCATCAAACTCCAACAATCCCTGGTGTTGAGTTTGGCTGATGGGGATCGTTAGAGTTAATGAATTCACAAACTCAGAGTGAGGAGTGGCTTTGTTAAAACACACCCCTTTGTGTTGTGTTAAATGTCGTCATTTATCAACAGGGCATGGAACGGGAGTGCTACTTTTTAGATTAACTCATCGATCGAAAATACATGTAATACCCACATGATAAGTTCATGTTAGCATTGCTGCATAAACGAGCCAGTAATTTTTCAGTCAGTGTATTCATCTTAAACCAGGACACCGATTCCATGCCCTTTTGAAATTCTGCTCGATCGTGACGATACTGTCCGTGCATGACAAAGTGGTAGTGTTATGTTAGCGGTACAGTGTTTCATGTACAAGCTTCCCATGTGTACCTGTATGTTTTAATGTTTGAATAATAAATGGGCAATTTATGTCTTGTACTGACCGAGCTGACTCGGAAACTTTCACACAGTGATCACTGTGCTGTTTTATGTTTGTACACTTCAAAGCCCTGTTCAAACAGACTCCAAGCAGTAGGCAAAGCACTAATCCTCCAAAAGGCAAACAGCAAAAGACTACTTCAACTGCAATTCTTGGTGAACAAATAAATATTCCTTCCTTGTGCAGAGAAGGGGGGGGTGCAAATGCGGGCATTGGACAGTGACGTTAATCTGACTTTCAATTCATGTAATCAAAATAATCGGTTATGTTTCAAGTTGAACTGATCATGAATGTAGCGGTCATTGCAAAGTGCTGTAACAAGGGACAGGTGGCTGCAAAGTGACTACAATCCCGGCCAAATTGCTGGACCCCTGGCCTCCGGATAACGTTGGCTCATTAGCGTCTGTGCCCGCTGGAGACAACAACATTGTGTGGGAGCACGGGTGGGGAGCGGGGTGGGAGATGGGGTGGGAGAGCGGGTGGAGAGCGGTGGAGAAGCGTGAGGTATGTTTATTGTCACGCAACCAACTATTTTGGCCGCGATTTCGAATTTTCTCTCTTGTTTAATCTATGAAGCCGCGACCAGACGTGAACAAACCGCAGTCTTTGTTCTCAACCTCAGGGACAATACATTGAAGCAGGGGACAGGAGAGAAGTTTATTGTCACAAGATCCCAACTATTTTGGCCGGATTGTCTCGCATGTGCATTTCATTGCTATTAATTATTACTCTCGTCAGGAAATCTCTTTAGACATTTTTTGAACTTTGAGGGATGTGGTTTTGCATGTTTTTTTTTTCTTTTTCATTTTCTTTGTGGTCAGTCAAAATTTCTCATGTTCAAAACCAAAACTCATGGTCACTTACGCTGGTAAATTTACCAGTGAAAATGCATATGGAATAGCTAAAGTCAAGTTACTGGTCCACCCGCTAGTGAAAAAAAAGGAAGGCACCCCTGCAGAATTTTTTCCCTATGGCGATAACCTATGTAACTGTGATCAGTTGTGTTTATTGAAGTCAACGATAAACATATTCCACATCCTTGTAAAAGGATCTTTGGGATGACGTGAAGACAGGACAAGATTGATCTTTTTAGGGGATAACCATGTGTTTGTTATGAACAGTCAAATTGATTTTTTACGAAACTCCAACACCCATCCTTGATTCCCTTGACATCACCAGGGTGCTTTTTGTATTTTTTCTGAGGATGTCCACGGGTGAGGTTATTATTATTGTTGTTATATTTTTAAAAGAAACCCTTTCCGTTTTGTATTTCATCTGAGATTGTGTTTAAAAAAGCCTGTGGATTGTTATACTCCGGCCCCTGATATTACTGATAGAGATCCTTCACAGTGATGGATTACATACAAAAGCAATCCCTTTTCCCCTTTCCCATGTAGATAACAATTTATATTGTCATCGGAAGACACAATTGCCTGTCCACCCTGCACACCTCACTCCTGAACTTTGAACAATCTTCCTTTTCAGCTCCACCAAAAACCATTCCTTTTCATTGAAATCTTAACCCCATCGTTGTCATTGTTTCTCCATTTTTTTATTGTACTAATGTGCCAAAAGGCCATGCTTTACTAAGTTTTCATTACTATACCGTGGTTGGAGGTAACTGATCATTATATCTTATCCATTACTTATTTTGTTGAAGCCATACAAGAACCTGTAGCAACTATGGCACCAATCCGGGCCCTCCCAGTGAAACCTAATCGTTATAAAAACCTGATTTCAAAAGGGGAACATTTATTTTCCCCAAAACTTATATCATAAAACCTATATTTTAATCTCCGGCAACATTTTCAACTTTCATAAATTCATTATTTCCTAAGATAAAGAGATGAAGCCAGCCAAACTGTAACATTTTATGTTTAGATTTTCTGTGGACAAGGTATGGGAAATGTATTTTAATTCAATTAAATTAATTAGTTATTTATTACCAGATAAAACATGAAAATTGATTTCAGGATAAAAATTATACAATAAAACTAAAGATGGACTACAACGAGAACTCTCACATTAAATTGACTATCAACCTTGTTTATGTTGTGTTCAGGTAAAAATTTATTGTTGTGGTCATGTTTTCTTTATAATTTTGTTGCAATTTGACCAAAAAAGGACCCCGCTTCTTCGTTTTTTTGAAATTTCCTGCACTGGTTCCCGAAAAGACCCATTGAAAATCCACTATGAAACACTATATAGTACCAGGGGACTTGTAAACCAGCAAAAGGGATGACGATAACCCATGAGCACCGAAAAAGTAGAAGACGCCATGTTATTTCCTTTATATTATACATCCCTTGCCAGCAGAGGATAAGTTTTATGAAGCTTTTTTCACGTTGTGTAACAGTTATAATGTGACTTATGTGTTTTTGGGTGGATGCACTAGTATTAAGAATCCAGAGACTCATTTTTTTTAAATTTTCCCATGATCCGAGTTTCAAAGGAATGGTGAAGTTCGGTATACATAAGGATTTCACCTTCATGCCAAAATTCCTGGATCCGCCCTCGTTATTTGCCTGTTTTTATCACTTTATCTGGCACCCATTTTTTAATCTTTATAATCTTTTATTGTTACTTTAGGTTTTTTATTATATTTAAAGGGCCTGGGAGCATTTTATTCAAATGGATTTGGTGCTATATACATGTCTTTTATATTTTTATTAATATTTGATTGAAGACAAAAATGACATGCCTTACATTTATTGTTTTTTCTATTCTTGTTTTTTACAATTTATTGCCACTAACTCGGAACAAGTTTTAATTTTTATAGGCAGAAGTACATGAGATTTACCAACATGAGATTAAATATTAGTCTTTGTCACCTTCTCCCTTTTGTGATGAAAAGAAAAACCTAATTAATTAGCTTTAATCCAAGATCTAACCTGCTCAGCATTAGAGTTATGTTGATTGTAAGTTTTTTCCTGGGAAAAGAGCAGCAAGTGTGAAACGAATTTCAAAGGATTTCCAGTTCGGTTTAGAACAATGGCCAAGTTCCAAACAAGTATACATATGTACGGATTTTTATTAAGTGTTTCGCATCAAGAGGCAACTTTTAATTTTGATATTTTAACCTAAAAAAAAAACTCAATTGTTGGTTGCAAATACATATTTTGTCTGTCATTTATTCGAAAATACTAAGGTCTTGTAAAATTTTCAGTTCTTGATCTTTCCCATACCGAATTTGTAATGTTTTTACCATATGTATTGTTGGCAACATAAAAAAAGTTTATTCACATTAGTGCTAAATTAATCAACTTTCCAAAAGACACAAAATGAAATACACGAATTGATTCTGCCATTGATCATGGTTTATGAACGCACAAAAATTTGTAACTCATTATAACTAGGAAGAATGTTCAATTTAAAAATAAACAAAGCAATCGCCTAATCCAGTGGGATACGAAAACCTTTGTACTGTCTATCAGGTTTGGGAATGTCCTGATTGCGCCCATTCACATGATGGCAGTGGCAACCGTTGAAACGCCGTAACCCCAACACCCCCACCACTTGCCGATATGCAACATGGCGATATTTTCTGTAAAACAAAACAAAAATCTGACAAAATTATAAATAGATTTGTGATTTGCAGGTGAGATCGAATTGTTTACGTAACACCATGTGAAACTGAAATGTTTACCTGTATTGACACATGTATAATTGTACACATGTACTACTACTACATTTAATTGGTCCCATATTTGTTTATGTTTTTTTCAAGTATAGCCTACAACTATTTTGACAGCAGAAACGAATTGATCAAACGAAACATCATTCAGTATTTCATTCATGAATCATTTTGTGGGCTTACCAGTTGTGTTTAGCCGCTATCATCAGGAGGTTGGTTCGCTCGCTGACAGCTCACCCCCCGGCTGGTCAACTGAGGGGCCAAAGGGTCGAACCGCGGTTAGGCCCCCACTTCCTTTGCCTGCTCCTCTCGCCTGGGAGCCCCCTCATCGCTAGAGCTGACATCACTATCCTCAGAAGTGCCTATATGAAACCCTTCTCATCTATACTGTGATCTTCCCAATATTCGCTGCCGTTAGAAGATGTTGCTTATCCTTTTTGTTCCATTGCATATGGTAAATGCATACAGTAACACGACGACTGTTGTGGGGGGGGTAACAAAGCTATGGGTGCTAATCAAAAGATGAATTATTCATGAGTTGAGGGCTTTTGGGGAAACTGGGCCGGTCGGGGAACCGATCAAATTGATTTTTTTTTCATGAAGGAACAAGTTTTATTGAATAATAAAATATGTTAGTAATCATTACTTCGAATGAAAAGCAACACAGCACTTATCATTATTCCGCTAGTAATCTTAAAAATTTTCAAAACTACAAAAATTATAAAAGTCTATAAACGCACCTTTCATAAAACCATATCAGGTTACAGAGGACAATTAGAAAAACAAACAAACAACAAAAAAAACGGACAGACAGACAACCCGAAGACAGACAAACAGACAACAAACAACAAACAACAACAAACAAGCAAACAAACAAAACAACCCCCAACAAAAAAGCAACACCCCAACAAACAAAAGAAACCCTAGCAAACAACAACAAACAGACAACCAACCAACCAACAAACAAAAAACCCACCAACAAACAAAAACAAACCAACCAAACAAGCAAACAAACACCCACCCAACAAACAAACAAGCAAATAAGCAGCAAACAACCAAACAAACAAACAGAAAAAGCAAATGTATAACACCAATAACAACACAACAGAAAAAACGAACAAGATTTGAACAAGATACTGTACAAAGGAAACAGACCCAATGTAAATTACAACACTAACATCAAAAAGCACATAAAGTAAACAGTAGTACACAAAAGTAACCGGTGAACTAAGAAAAAAGGTAAAATAGTAATACAAGAAACCAATTAAAAACAAATTATCTCAAACAACGCTGTTAAAATCTTGAATGGCACTGGGGTAAAAGGAATAACTAAATTTCGTTTTTTTTAACACAGAGTTGGGACCACCAGTCGGTTCTGAATATTAAGGGTTGGGGAGGATGAGTAGGGACAGAATATTATTTTAAAATATCATGAGGCTGATTTACATTTTTGCATACTTCAAAGTCAGCTCCAAATTTCTACCCCTTAATATAGCTGAGTTTCTACTGCAATGGTGAGTTAAATCAAATACAACAGAAACTGATAACAGATTGAATTTGTACTCTGATAAAAAGCTGTAAAATGAGTATTCACAGTCTGATTAGCTTTTTTTTTAATTTAGTAGTATTTGAGTTCAGTTCAGTCTATCATCAACCACTATACCTAGGTATTTAAACTCATGAACTATTTCAAAAGGATCAGTGACATTAGATTTTACGGGAAAACAAAGATGATTTTTGTTTTATCACATTTAGAACTAAATGATTTTTACACCAGTAACAAATCTTTTTATTTCATTTCTATACCCAGTTTGTTACTATTTATAATAGTCCTGAAGGTCGTGCCATCAGCATATTTTGTTATGAAAATGAGTCATTTCAAATTAAAATCACTGGTGTACATAGAGAACAACAATGGCGACAAGACCACAGCCTGGGGAACCCTGTGTTTTTTGGATGACGCGACATAGCATCTGAAAACCGGGACCTCTGTGATCTGTTAGTTAAAAATTGTTGATCCTAACAGATGAGAGTTAATTTTCATTTCATTTATGAAAAAGAACGGGGTTTTTAACCCATGAACCCCCCCACACATGGGGGCCCAAAACCCCCCGACCAAAAATTCCCCTTTTGGGAAAATTTTTCAGAAAACAACAAGCCGCCGCCTTCCATGTAATTAAAACAACTGTGTCCCGGCCACTGTAAAAGTTGAACAATAGTAGGGCCACAATGTTTGATGGGAGACCACACCCTAAAATTTCAGTGGGGGACAGAAGAAGGAACCATGGGAGGCCATAAACAGCTAATGGCCGGAGGGCCTGAATGGGTTTTAAAAATTGCACTGATTGTAGGAGGGTTAAAAAAGAAGAAAATCAATAATGCGCAATAGTTTTGGTTTGTCAAGATGCCCAAAGATATGCAAAAAATGAAATTTAAGACATTGATACACACATTTTAACAAACAAGGATTAAAAGTCGGGATTTTCAACCAGAATGTCCTAAAAATTTGTTAAAAACACCATCACATTGGCAGTTAATGAGATTTCAAAGTCACAAGGACAGTCTTTTGGATATCTCAGGTATTGAGCAAGGATGTTTTCCATATTTAAGGGTGACACCAGGACCATGAAAAAGTCGGCCCCAACCCTTGCAACAGGTTTTCGGATCCTCCCAGTTTCTTCTTTTTTGGGTATTTTTTGTGATTTTGGTCCCGGGGTGTTATAAAATTTTTTTTTGATGATGATGATGATGATACACGAACACAGGGGATTTTGGCAAGTATCCACCAACGAGGGTGCCGGCAATTTTTTACCCTGCTCATAAGGCTTCAAAATCATTCCTGAAACCATCTCAGCTCCCGGGGGTTTAAATTGCTGCCAACAGCATATGGGCAATCAACCAACTCTCCCTCACAGGACCCAAACCCCTGGGGAGAAAGAATTATGGTTTGTTTGTCAAGGCACGGCCGGGACCCAACCCCTTTGCGTTAACACCAGAACTTGGTCGGGAAGCAGACCGCCGCCCCTAATTATATTTTGAAAAAGGGGGCCCGGTTTTCCCAAAGGATCATACAGGGGTGGGAAAAGGCCTTGATGATTATCAACGCCCATAGAACTGGTTCAGGTCATAAAGGGAATTGCGAATCAGCTCGAACCCGCTTGTTACACCAACTCAGATATTTTCCCCGGCCCCCCGCTTTTTAGGTCACCATTTTTGAATTTGTTCTGATTTTGGGGTCGATTGTCTTTTTCAGCAGGATAACTTTCTTTATCTCTTTTGCAGTTCGTGTTTTTCTTGGTGATGGTTTTTTGGTTTGTTTTTTTTTTAAAAGTTCCTTTTATTCTTTATTTAACCAGGGTTTATTGTTGGGATAATTTAACGAAATTTTTGGGGATGGCGAGACCAAAAATTTTATGTTGGTGATTACTTTGTGGTTTCATCAATTGAAGGGGGAAAAAAAATACCCTGTTGGGGTTTTAAAAGTACTTGAAGAGTTTTTGATTTTTTGTTGATTCCACTGCTACGTTTTGACGACAGGTTTAGTTTTTTGAGTTTTTTTTGTATTTAGGAAGAAAGGACCATATTGGGGTCAGACAGCCAAAGGTGCCCCTTTGCCAGGCACGTGGGATATTCCCAAACACTTACGCAGGATACGGGGCCCCGGTAGGATGTTAAATATGAAAATAGTGGGCATCAGACCAGATCCACCATTGAAGCCCATTATTAAATTAACCACATCTGTGATTTTTTCCAGGTCATTTTAACCCTTTAGAAATGGTATCCCAGCGGTTTTATCATCTTTGGGGGAATATATACAACATTTAAAAGACAGCTGGGGGAATTCTTGGGCTTTTAGGGTCGCGCCCAACAATAATGAGTAAAGTGGGGAAAAAGGGTTTTTAAAAATATTTTACACCATTTGATGTTTACATAAATGCAGACACCTCCTGGGGTTTTTTTATGACTGGTGGATTACCAAAACTTGTTACTAACCAGTTCCCCGGGATAAAAAGTTTTTTCCCCTGTGCGGTTTTTCCCCACACAAACACGCAGGGAAGTTCCAAGCAGGGGCCACGCCTCAGCATGTACGACGCCGCCTGCCACGCCAACCAGCATGCATAAAATATTCGAGTTTTATGGGGGTTTTTGATCCCTTCCATCCGGGGGGAAAAAAAATTGGGTCACGGCCTCCCGGCAACGGTTAATACTAAATCCGGAAAAAACCATAAAAACCTTTTTTTGGATTTGAAACCTTTTTACTCATATTTTTTTTTAAAACCTATTTAAAAAGCTATATTTGGAGATTAAGGGACTGGGAGGCTCAAGAACTTTATATGGATCAATCCATTTTACCCTTTCCCCCCCTTCTTTTTTGCAGTCCCCTTTTAAGAAACCACCCCTTTATGTTCCCTGAGTTCCCTTTTCCCTTTTACATTCACGAAAGGGCTGGCTGAAACGGGGCAGACAGCTTGTCAAGAAGGTAGCTTTTGGGGGGATGAATTGCCCAGGGACCACGGAAAGGATCAGTGGTTCCCCCCAACCGTCGACTGGATTCAGAAGCTGGTGAAAGATTTTTTCTTATCCTAAATTGATGTCAAAAGGTTTTTTAACTGACCAAAGAAAATTTCCTTTAGATGGATTCAAACTCATGATGAGGGGGCCCGATTGGGCAGAGGGATTTTTTGATTGTGCACCCCCCCCCGCCCCCCCCCACATCATTGATTTATGAGATGTAGGACTGGTCTTTCCCCTGATTGGCCAAATGGCCGAGCAGGAACTTTTTTTTTTGCCCCTGTCCTTTCCCCAAGAATCTCAATAAAAATATTTTACATAGTACAGTTGAGAAAAAGTTCCTGATATTGATGTCCCAAACCAATCTCACAATAAACAGGGATAAGGGCCCCCAAAAATTCCCTTTCTGGGCAACGGGTTTTTCAAAAGGGGCCCTGATGCATTTTAAATTTTATTATTTTTTTTTTTCAACAGGGGAAAAACATAATGTACACAGGACCAAATTCCCATACAAAAATATGGGATAAGAGAGACCAAAAACGAAAAAACCCCTACCGCTATGTACATGTATGTGAACAAGTCGAAAAAACAGATAGAATTTAACGATCCAGAAATTGTGGCTGCAATTGGGCATTATACAAACCAAAAAAAAAAAAATTTAAATGGACGATGGGTCTGAGGTCACGGAAAGGGAACCGAGTTTTTTTTGGGGGGGAGGGGGCAAGTTTAAAAGAACCCCGATTCACTTAGCAAAATTTGGGTAAAACATGGTGTTACCCCAGACCGAAAATAATACCCCACGAGAAGGTCATACCGTTGTGCTGCGAATGAGCCCCATCATTGTAGGAGACCCCAAACCCAAATTCGGCCATCACAAAACCCCGTTTCATTACCAGAAAAGTGTCATAACATAAAAAATAATCCAGTCATGAACTGCACACTGAATAATTTTATTATTTGTTCATATTGTCTACTGTTTCTAAATACAATAAGTAAATGTATAATTTTTTTAAATTTTTTTAACCTTCTGTGACTGCAAGGGGCAAACAGTCAAAATGTTGGGTATACTCCAAAAATTTCAGTGCATTAAAAATCAAACTTCAAAACCACGGTAAATACATTTACAGGTTAAATGAGTCAACCATTTTGACTGGTAAAAAACATTGTTTTATTTTGGGGGGTCAAAGAAGTAAAAAAAGTCAAAAAAAGCCCAGGGTTGTAAATTTTAACAGTCAAAAAAAGTCAGGGCGAGACCCTATAGCATTTCCACCAAAGTGGCCATAGTAGGGGGGTTACTTTTTGGTGATGGGGAAAAGAAAATTTGTCGTTTGAAAACCAACCTGAAACACTTGAGTTTACCCCCGGGGAAAAGATTAATTTTCAACAACCCCCCCACATCAGTAACGTCCCTTCCGAGCCACGATCGTAAAAACTGCTCATAAACATATTGTTTTGGGGATGCACGGAGGAAATTAATAAAGTCTGATGAGAGCTGGAGACTTTGAAATGAATTCATAAAAATTTATTATTGAACCTTTTTTACGGACTGGGGACGGGGGGTGATGGCAGGAATAAAAATGTATGTCTAGCTCTTTATTATTAAAGACATCCATTGGTCTCACAAAACATAATTATCCAGTTTAGATAAAAAAATTTTTGCGAAAAATTTAGATTTCTTTAACCAGTTCGCAGAATAAAAAGTTTTTCCCAACCCCGGGGGGTTATTTTAACAAAAACCAACAATGGTTCACCGAGGGGACCGGGAGACCGGTTTTCCCCCGGTTTAAAGGGGCCTGTTACGCCGACCGGGGAAACTATACAAAATTTCCCCGAACCTGTGGCGGTTTAGACGCCTCCATCCGCTGTCCAAAACAAATGTGTGATACACCGGCCCGACGCAACTGGTTAAAGAAGATGATAGCCTGTGTTTTTGCTATTTGCCCAAAAAATTTTCTGAAATATTCTTTTTCATCAAAACCACACCATTTTATTTAAGGAAAAGGAAAGCAATGCTTTAAATTAAAATTTCTCAAAATGGGAACCTTTTTTTCCCAAAAAAACTAAACCTATTTTTTTAATTCCTGCAACACATTTTCAACTTCCTCATAAAACCTTTGGTTTGAAGACAAATTACTCCTAAGTATAAAGAGATGAAGCCAAAACAGTACCCAAACGTAACATGTGTACCGGACTTAGCAATTTACACTGCCATTTTTTTTAAAGGGAAAAAGGAAAGTAAATGCTTTAAAATTACTGTTTTTAAAATTATCACAGAAGCATGTTTTACAGTAAATTTTTACCCGAGTAAATCTATTCCCGCCGGAACATAATTTGGACTCGAAAATTGATAAACCAAGCTTCCGCCCACTGTCTTTAGAAATATGATCACTTCAGAGTATTTCCTTCCTTTCTTAAACGGGTATAATCAATGTTCCAATGAATACCCTACCCCAAAATAAATAACAAATTGAGAACGGCGAAAAATAGCTAGGCAATACATCAAAAGATGCATTCTTGTGTGAACCCTAAAAGCTGTGCATTGCTTTTTCCTAGGTAGAAAGAAAAAATTATTTTTCAACCAACTTTTTCCACAGAATAACCGACTGCACGTGGGCATGAATAATGGAAATGATTGTAGCCGGATAAATTTTGATGGTCAAAACTGAGCCATGCTTGGTCAGAAATTTGGTCTCATTTGAAAGGGATTTACATCCCTTGGACCTGTACAAGGAAAACCCAATTAAAACCCAAATCGCCAGTGAAATGGTAACAAAGGACCGAACATATTCAAGAGAAGACATACTTAACCACAGGGCATGTTTAAAATATATTCAAAGTAACTATTAAAATTTTTTTTGCAGGCCTCCCAGAAAAAACCCTTTAGAAAACCTAAAAAAATCTATATTTAAAAATGGAACCTTTTTTTCCCCCAAAAACCTAAACCTATATTTTTAATTCATGCAACACATTTTCAACTTCCTCATAAATCTCACGGCTTTGAAGACAAATTATTTCCTAAGTATAAAGAGATGAACCCAAAACAGTAGCCAAACTGTAACATTTTACCGCACTTAGCAATTACAAATCTTGTTATTTAACCAGTTCGGGCCCGGAATAAAAGTTTCGGGGCCCCTGTGCGGTTCTTTTTCCCACACAAACACGCAAGGAAGCTTCCACAGCACGGGCCACGCTTCAAAGCATGTCACGTATGTCGCCTTGCCACGCCAACCGAGCATGCATACAAATTTTCCCGGGAGTTTCCTATGGCGGTTTAGACGCCCACCCGGGTGGCAAAAAATTGCGTATACACGGCCCCGACCCCGAACTGGTTAATACTGTATAATCACAATAATTTACCTATAAAGTCATCTTTGGCATTTGGGAGGCCTGTTTTGCTAAACTGCTTACCAACCACAGTGACCTGCAATATGAATGCAAAGTTGTAGATAGTGCTTTACATTTGTAGTTTCAAACTAGAGGAAATTTATCAAAAGAAACAAATATACAAATTTTATTAATGTTTTTGTTTGTCTTTGATAAAGGTCTTGACACAGGACAATTAACAAACTTAAAAATATTATCATTGTGTGAATGAAACGGATGAAAGTGGAACAATATCAGTGAAATAGGTGTTTAAAAATCAAACAGTTATAAAAAATGCAAGGATGTCAAATAAAATGTTTTGTCATCTGAATCCGGTTACATTTTGACGTGTGTTTGTGCCTGCCACGACAACAGAAAATTCAGTGAAGTGGTTGCATGGATACAGAAGCTGCACCCCTATTTATTGTTAATATTCCGGTATTTTTATTTATTTTTGATCTGTTGATTGCTTTGTCACATGTGTGTCGTAACAGGGTCAGGTCCATGTGGAGGTGCGGACGAACGAGGTACTAGGGGAGATGGGACAACCATTAACAAGCTCAGTGTCAGGTCAGTAAACCTGGGAATTTCGGCCACAAATTTCAGTGATTGATTTTTTATAACCAGGATGGATTTATAGGGGTTGTGAATTATGTGTAAGGTTAAATGTTCATGTATTCACATAACAAAAAAATTATACTTCAAGATGTTTCACCTGCTTTTCTAAACTTTTACAGCAGTTTCCGCTATTTTTTTCTTTTTAATAAATAGAGTTATCTGTTGCAAACTGCTTACCAATCTAAAAGACCGTAAGTAAATTGAGATTTTTTTCGTTGACTTAGTTTTTTTCAGAGGAAAGATTTGCCTCTGAGAAAGAAACTGCACATGTAGGTCCAACGTAAGCAATAATCATTATTTTGCATTTTTCTCATTTAAATTGGAAAAATCACTATGTTAAAGAAAGGAAAAGAAGCATTTTAAAGAGAGTCTACATATTGGTGATGGCCTTAGAAATTTCTTTTATAATTATTATCTGTTAGAAACTGTACATGTATTGAATTAACTTTGCCAATAAGTAACCGTTTGGTTGTTTTCACAAAACGTGTCAGAAGCCACTGGTTAATAAGTCCCAAATGAATTTTGGTGACCCTATAAAATCATTTGGGTACTTTAATATTAAACAATAAAGCCAACTTTGACAATCATTTTGTGAAATATATCCGCTGAAAGTATATGTACCGCATCGGGGAAACCCGAAAAGTCGCGGGAAACCCCCAACCAAGATGCAGCAATTTTCACCAATGGGTGTTAAATGCCTTTTGGGGTTTTTACGATTATAGTTCGGATGTTTATTTCACAATTTCCTGCAAACAAAATTACTGAAACGATTTATGTGTGAAAAGCAATTCGAGCAACCCTTTTGGTTAGTGCCCAAAAAATCCGTATTTCTAAATCGTAATTTCATTGTTTTTCGACTTTCAAAGTCCATAACTTTTCCAACAGAATGCATGATGGATATAATTTTTCACCATTGAAAAGCTAAAGAGTTGCCCTTTCATATGATACCAATAACTCATTTTTAATTTCTGGGATGTTTTGTAGGTTTTGTATTGGGTCACATATGTTTTCCTTTCTAAATGGAAATTTACAATTTTCCATAATAAATAATGAAAATGCAATATTGTAATAAGTGTTTTAACATTGCAAACCCTTTATCAAAAGCAAATAATTTAGTTTTTTAATTGCATACTGCAAATAACAAAAACTCTTGACGATATATCTTTTGAGGTCTTTTGTGTTATTTTCAAAAGGATTAGTAAATAGGTTCATAGGTTCATAGGTTCTAGGTTCATTTATTTTCCACAGTATCAAGACAGTAATGACAATATCAATCAAGAAAAGTAAAGTACAAGAAAACGATATTACTGAAAAATTTAAGAATAGATACAAAGCAAAAGTGATACTCAAGGATCCATTATGAAGCTAAAGCTTGTAGCGAATGGTCCCTTGATAACATGCACGCATTGAGACAGAGATAAAATAAAGTTGAATGAACATGAAGCCGTGGTCAAGCCACCTGTGAACAAAATATAAAGTGGGTCCAATGCCATGCATGTCACAAAGAAAACAACAATTACTAAACCAACAATGGACTAACACAGACAAAGGACAACAACTACACAGATGGTCTTGAAAGGTCAGGATATGGATTAGAATGTACAATATAATTAAGCGTAGAAAAATTACAGTGATTTTGAACATTTCGATTTCAAATTTCTGTCTGAGGTCCTATCATTCATAAGAATAATCAGTTTGTATTCAGTTCTATAATGAATATGATACAAGTGTGATAAATGGACAGGGTAGTGCTTTCAAGATGGAAATCATATTCATGAAGGTTGTTTCATATATACATAACAGCAAAAGAAACGTCACCCCAAATTTTGTAAGTCTAAGAACGTGTTTAGCTTATGTG
Source organism: Zoroaster sp. YZ-2022 (assembly GCA_029582265.1). Lineage (NCBI taxonomy): Eukaryota > Metazoa > Echinodermata > Asteroidea > Forcipulatida > Zoroasteridae > Zoroaster > Zoroaster sp. YZ-2022. Next base: position 2,219 of record JAQQFT010000084.1, on the reverse strand, counting down.
TCCTCAGACGTCATGCATGACGAATTTTGAGGTCAACCAAATTTGCCACATTGTGTTCGTGTTACACCCATACCATAATATTCTTTATTAAACAAATTATATTAATTATAAAATGAAAATAATAAATATTTTAGGTGACGTTTTTTTGCTGTTATGTATACAACATAAATTTAAAAATTGACACTTTCTCTCAACAACTAAAACCCAAAAAAAGAGGCTTTAATTTCAAACCACAGATGGATATCCACAATTTTTAAGTACACAGCATGGAGTGGGAATTCTCCACGGGAAAGATTTGGTTTGTATACGGTGCACATAAATGTATTCATGCGCATCGTATCATTGTCACACCACAGCTACACACAAAAAAGCTCCAGCCGAGATTGGAAAATGAAATTTGAAACATTTGCACTGTGGGTTAGTGGCTCCTAATCCAGGGCCCCGCTTCCTCCGGGGAACCCTCCCTGGCTAGCTGCCTGTACCTGGTGTGTCTTGAGGTTACCGCCGCCTTCCTGTCAATGTCCAATTTGTAAAATGCCACTGGGTTGATCATTGTTACAGCGTACAGTGTACATGTATCTTCCTCTGTCCTGTGCTGTCTGTGGATGGATGAACAATTTTAGTTTACTCCCGAACACTGTGATATTGATCGTTTTTTTAAACACCTGGGTTTGTTTGAATAATGTGTTTTCATGATGTTTTCATGGCTTTAAAATTAGACGGATTAGGGATGGAAAATGGTTTATTAAAACATTGAGACTCAACCTCACTCTGGTCCGTTCACCTCGAAAGGCAACAACACAACTTCTTTTTTACAAAACAATTCAATAAACAAATCATCATGGCTTACTGCCAGGCATTTTCCCACCGGCGTGAACAGTCCGTCTATTTATAGTTGCTGTTTCCCGGGATTTAAACAAAGGTCCAATTAACCCTAACTCCTAGGCATTGTACTAAACAATAAAAACCTTCAAAATCCTCCAACTGGCTTTGTTGTCTAGGGAGTCCTGAATAGTTCTGTGAATCCCACCGGTGGTTCCCACCACCAGTTGTAGAACGCTTGTTACAATTATTTCTTGAAATGAACGATTAATGCTGTACTTTCCTTGCCAAAAATAAGTCTCCGGTTTCTGGTCATAGGTCGGTTTCAGAATACATTGTAGGTGACGGCGCTTTTTTGGTAATTTTTTTGTTTTTTAATTTATTTTTAACGTGATACTGTACATGTATATTATTGAAACCAGACCAAATTTCCATAAAAAAGTATGGTGGCTAAGACAGGCCTCACAATCAATTTTGGCTGCAATTGGGCATTGTTTCAGCAAAAAAATATATAAAATTGAAATGCCAATGCGAGCTCTAAGGCAATGCATGGAGACCAGAAACCAGAGACTGTTTTTTTTTTGGGGCTTTTAAGGAAGGAACAATGCTAGTCACACCATCAAATGTTAAACTTCACAGCATCTTGATTCAAAGAGTACATGTATGTATGCTCCATACAATTTTACCAAAAGTGTAACCACCTCTTTAATTACCCGACTTACAAATTACAGAATTATCAGTTATAATAATGGAGACATTTTAAAGCGCCTACACAAGGGCATGTATCACAGCCGGTACATTATTACCCTGCTCATCAGTGCATAACTCATTCCTGAAACCATCTCAGCTCCCTGGGAGTATACAGCTCAATGTGCCATTTCGGTGCATGGGCTAATCAAACACAACAACCAACTTTACCCCCGGGTGGAGAGAAGCATTATGGTAAAGTGTCTTGCTCAAGGACACAAGCCCACGGTCGCAGTTGGGATTCAACCACATTCTGACGACTCAGCCATCAGAACACAAACCCGGGGACTAAACCGCTTGGCCATGGCACTCAGTTATAATCTAAAACTTACTTGATTTAAGTAAATGAGGGTTTCTGAATGAGAATTTATTCCGCCTGACATGCTGACATTTTTAGAAAAGTAAAATGTATATGATAAGTTTGAAACAAAATTGTTCATTTGTATATAAATGTTTAGCCTGAAGATCTGATGTCACCCTTTGAGGCTGAATTCGCCAGATACCGTCCGCCGCCATTTTATTTTCCAGATTCAACTTTGACCTTGCATGATGATGGCATCCAGCAATATCTCACAATATTTGATGGCAGAAGCGTATACGGCGTTCATTTTGGGGGGGACAACTAAAAATAATCTTTGCAAAAAATGAAA
>JAQQFT010000083.1:0-50608 GCA_029582265.1 Zoroaster sp. YZ-2022 | reverse complement strand
AAATTTTTGGACACATCATGTAGGGGTGGCTTTTACATTGTTGAAAGAGAGTGCTTCTACACCAATTTTGACTTTTCCAATTTCTCATTACCATTTATCGTTGACACAGACACCAGTTGAGATGCTGTAGGTGTGGTTCTTTCACAAATTCAGAATAGTCAAGAAAAGGTATCTGGGTAGTGCGGGCAGCTTAGCAAAGCAGAACTCAATTACAGCATCACCAGGCGTGGCTTCTAGCCGTTGTTCATTTTGTCCTATCACGGTTCTTTTCAATGGCTTTTCAATTTCAGAAATATCCAGGGACAACTTGCTAGGTGGTTAGATACACTAAGTTCTTTTGATTTTGATAATTGTCATAGGTGGGGCAATCAGCACAAAACTACTGGGTTGGCTACTGTGATGAGGTAGAACGTTTAGTCAATGTGATGCCTGTGTTAGAAGAAAGTCTCGGCTCAAGGTTGCAGACCCCTCAGCAACCTTCTGCTGTTGCTGCCGCATTAAAAAGATTGGGCATAGATGTTTTTGGACGGTTGCCCCATTCGAAACATGACAACAGATATATTTTAGTAGTCATGGATTACTTTACTAAGTGGACAGAAGTGTAGTCTTTACGCAACCAAGAAGCACAAACAGTTGCTGAAGTGTTAGTTGAACAGTTTATTTGTTGCTTTGGTGTTCCACTTAGTATACACTCTGACAAAGGAACTAATTTTGAAAGCTGACTTTTTCAGTCAATTTGTCAGTTGTTAGGAATAAACAAAACTTACCACCCCAGTCAGATGGTCTTGTCAAACCGCTCAACGTTACGATACAGACTATCCTCAGTTTGTATGTTAGTGAAGACCAGTCTGATTGGGATGTACATCTTCCATACGCCACGATGGCGTGTCGAGCAAATGAGCAGGAAACCACTTAGGGTTAGCCCAAATAAAATGTTTGGTAGAGAGTTGTCATTGCCACTAGATTTGTTTAGTAATCCCGAAGGAAAAAAATTACAAGTTCATATGTGTATGCATCCGAACTTTTACTTTTACCTGTATGTGAAAAGTCCTTTGAAGTGGCAAGAAAAATATTCAAGGAGAGCAAAAAGGCAAAAACAGTTGTACAATGCCAAATTAAAGGGCAGTCTGTACTCCAGGTGACTGAGAAGTTTGGCTTTACAGGTATCTTCATAAATTGGGCTTAACCTTAAACTCCAAACACAGAAGGGCCCTTATCAAGTCATCAACGTATTTCAGATACAGTCTACTGTATCAAACATATGGAGAAATGACATAGAAAAGTTGTTCATTTTGATAGACTAAAGCTGTGTGTTTCAAGCTCTTTTTCACAAGAAGTCTTGGGCGATAACAACAGTCAGGGTGTTACTACCAGAGATGCTATTGACAACGGTGAAACAGAACAGATGGATGGATTGGCTGGCAGCAATGATGCCAAATTGATTTTGTATTTTTCAGGTACAGAGATGCACCTTTTCTACAGGCGAGGGCAGTGTAACAAAAAAAATGTTGGCCCATATTTGTTATATTAGTTTGTTCCTTTAAGATTTCAAATTATTAGTAGAGCCCTCTGTTGGTCACCCCTAGTCAAATTGACTTAGTTTTCTTCTACATGCTGTGTTAGGGACAGGTGCCCCATTTTGGAATTATTTATTTTATTCGGGGAGTATTTTGTCTCATTCTAAAATGCACCATCCACCTCCTCATCTGTACTGTGCTGTGTAAGTACCATTTTATATTACTTGCCTTGTGTTGATATTTACCATGCCTATCCCCTAACACTTATCCCATTTTTTTCCTGAGGTTCAGTACCCTTGACTACGGTTTCAGTCATAGCTAAAGTGCAGTAACCTCATAAACTTACTCTTCAATTATTCTGGCTAGCTCTGCTACTGCTTATTTTATGAATTTATTATAAAGTAGCCTATAGTTGACTGACAAAAATTGCTTTCCCCTGGGTGCCTACAATGTAACTTGTGGCGAGAGGCAGAATATTTTATTAAACTTATTTTATTTCTTGTAAAATTATTTTAGTTGGTTCCTGTAATTTTTTTTTAGAGCAGGTAAATCTTTCTTTTCTTATGGGCATTTTATGACTGGCTGTAGGCCCCTAATTTCAGAGCATGGGGACAGTATTCATGTCATAAATTTTAATCACACAGCATCGAGCCTACAAGCATGCAAGCAAATTATGTTAGAAGTGTGTAGTTAGCTTTGCTAAGGAGTTGAAATATATTTAGGTTTATGCATTGTCATTTTAGTCTACATTATGATACATCGTAATCGGCAACATTTGTACTATATTTAATTAGGTGTTCAAGCTATAGGGCGAACACCTTGTTTTGTTTAGTTTTAAAAAAGTTTTTTTATAACTAACTTGTAAATGGAGGGTAGCATTTCACTGAATCTTTTTTTATATCGATGCACATCTAGTGTTTTCTATCAAAATTCCATTTTATATTTTTGATTGGAGTTAATATATAATGCTGGCAGAATAATTTCTGTAAGTATATGGCCAATCACTTGGATTTAAGTATGCTTTCATGAACTAAAATCTGAAAACGTTTTTGAATATTACCAATTTATTTATGTTTCAATACAATGTTTTTCACCATACTTTGTTTTCCCATCTTAGATATCTGTACAACAACACCATCAGTAATCTTGCAAACGGGACTTTTGATGGTCTACACAATCTCATTGAATTGTAAGTTTTCATGATTAGGCTGGTCATAATCTGGACACTGTTCTGTTATATGTTGCATCCCGAAGCATTGTCAATTTGTTTGATAACATGAAAACGTTTTCTTCAGGAAATCTAAGAATATTGATGAAAATAACCATATTAACAGGCATTAATGATTTTGTTTTCCTATCTAAGATCGCTGCAATACAACAAAATCAGTGAAATTGCACCAGAAATATTTAATGGACTACAAAGTCTTCAAACCTTGTAAGTATTTATGTCGTCAATTTCAATCACGCAGCATCGAGCAACCAATTTTTCTTGACTGAAGTTACATTTCATGGCAAACAAATATAGATGAAGTGGGAAGTTCATATGTGCCGATCAAAAAAAGTGTCAATTGGAAGCCTGTGGGACAACAAACATTTGTAAAATTTTTGATCAAAAGGTGGAACCAGCATGCTTCATTATACTGTACATGGATATGCTTTTCAAAATAAAATATAACATTAATCAAAACTCTCAGTTACACATGGCTGTAGGACAAGGAAATTATTTTATGTTCTTAATTTGATGCAATACATTATTGTCTAATTATCTATAAGATTCATTTGTAGTTTTATTTTCTAAACAAAGTAAACTTAATTTGTTTCTCCTGAATATGATCAGAGGATACTGATCAAAATGTTGAGTTGCAACCAACCAACCAACTCTTTTTGGAACTATTTTTTACTCAAGAGAATTTCTACATGGTGTCACCATGACAACGTTTCATCAAGTTGTTTTCGGGAAATCAAAGAAAATAGGTGAAAATAACCAGATAAATTGGCTTGAATACAATTTTAACCGCATTGTTTTCCCATGTTAGAAAGCTGTGGAACAACAATATCAGTGAAATTACTCCAGGAACATTTGATGATCTACAATCTCATCGAATTGTAAGTTTTCATGTTTCGAATCGCAGTACCCACTGTTTTCGTGTTTAGGCTTGTCATAAATTCGAACACTGTTCTGTTAGATTTTGTCCAACTGTAATTTGAGTATTTTTGATGCACCCAAGTCTTGTCTATCATGATTCACTTCTAATTTTAAATTTCTAAAAAGTACAGCAAACGTTCTAAAAAGTACAGTGAATGTTTTATTTTTCCCCTCTTATTTCTCGATGCACTTAACTGATGATTTTGTTTGAACGCTACTTTGTTTTCCAATCTAAGATTCATGTCGAAAATTAAAATCAGTGAAATTGCTCCAAGAACAAGATCAGTTCATTACAATAGGAACATTTGATGGTCTACAAAAGCTGTGAAACATAAATAACTGAGAACACACTTACATGTAGAAATTTGTAGACATTCTTTAAATACATGAAAGTTTTATCCAATAGTCTTAGGTACATAAGGTCATGTACATAATGAGGAAAACTTCCGCCTGTGATTTTCACTTAAAAACTTAGGCAATCACAGCAAAGTATCTTTCATATTTGTACCGCCTTGTGGTAAGAAAAGAAAGACAAAATCTACAGTGACTATTTCTAAGGAAGGCCATTCTGGAGATATGTAATCACACTGAATATCTGATTGTGCTGTCAAATTTTAACCTTTGATCCGACAAGAAGAAATACAAAAACAAAACACTACACTTGCTAAATTTCACATCCTGTGGACTTGATGATTCTAGTTTACCAAATGCTGTCTAGTTCACTGAAATGCATTTTACTGATGTTCAATATAACTTGGCAGATTTTCATGTTCTGAATCAGTTCATCTTTGAGCATGCACACCATACAGTAAATACATGTGTAAGACTTCTTATAAACCACACAATGTGCATAAAGAGTGTGTACAATGACTCACAATTGCAAATGGCTTATCTTGCGGATAGTTTGGATCTTTCACTCAATCAGCTTATAGGTTCATGCTCCTGAAGATGCATGTAGTCAGTGGTCTAGTCCATTCTCCTTGAATAGCCGGTGTTCCTATGACTTGATCCACAGATATGAATTCCAACTGCACGGTACACAATTACAGTGTACTTGTATTAATGCACAAATGCAGAGGCAGTGCTTGGCTCACACCTCATTATCAAATTGTAATATTCACACAAGGGAGATCTGTAAAACTGATAAGACTGTTCTGATCCTTGATTCAACCAGTGGAAATCCTTCTGCTACAATCACTCACAGTAAGGTGGTCAGAGCACCTTAAAAATAAACACTGAGGCGGGCGCTTGGCTCACACCTCTATCAATGGAAATGCAATATTTTCACCAATGATGCAACAACTCGTTCACTTGGGATCCATGTTTCAATATCATGCTCATAGCTTGTCTTCACACTCACTATCTTAACTTAAGATATCTGTCTCCTGGGTGACCAGAGGGAGTTGAATGGTTGACCTCAAAAGAAGCAAGTGATTTGGGGTCAGTGCTTCCAAGTCGTTCACATCATGAGAAACTTTTGTGATAGGTCTACTGTTGATGATACTTTCTACTTCACAGAGTAGAGTAGGCTCGTTAGGTCTGAGCCTAACACAAGGCAGGTCAGCCATCTTCTGTTCTATTACACTGGCCTTCTGTTTTCTGTATGTCACACATTTTCCAACTATCCATCTAACTGCCGAGTTGGTACCTGGCATCCAGTACTTCTGCTGAAAGCTTGCAGGTACATGGTTCCTTCCGCTATCTCGTGAACATGCCTCAAAATCAAAGTTGAAACGTGACTAACTTTAGGGAGGATAATGGGATGCTTAGCATCATCTGGTAGTAGGCTCTGCTCAATCTTCCTCCTATTGTAACAGGCCATCCTTGAGAACTGGGTCTACTCTACAGATGGAACTAGTTTTCTTGACACATTTGGAATTTGATTGCCTACTCCTAACTTAACCTCCGTCACCCTTGACTACTAGCATTCTAATTTCATCTGCATACAGACCTGCCAACTAGTACGATTTTGCCGTATTTCGTACGGGATTTGAAAATACGACCGTACGTTTTTTTCCCATAAAATACGGGTTTTGACCATTTTTGACAAAATCCTAGTTCAAAGCGGCTGCGAGTGTAGATTATGCTAGATAAAAAAACCGGCTGCGAGTGACTTTATAGGGCGCTAGATATGACACGAGGCTCGACACTACTCTACATCGCAATCTCGTAAGCAAGGGCGTCCTTGATTGGTGCATGGGATGTAAACAAATGCATTTGGGACCGGGCGTATTAACCAATCGGAACGTTGTATACAAAAGCGCTAGGCATTACGATAGATGAATGGCGGTCATTTGAGTAGTGCAGACCATGCATGCAGACGATAATTTAATGATCTAGTTTGAGCGTGAAATGAATGTTTAAATATGGCTTCGACCTCCAAAAAAGATAAAAGGAAGCAATTGTACAAAACAGAATACTCGGAGAAATGGGATTTCATACAGCCATCTCAGAAAGGAGAAAATCACTATGCACGATGTACATTGTGTAGTTCGGATTTCAGCATCGCTCACAGTGGATTGTATGACATTACGCACCACATTGAAACCACCAAGCACCGAAGTATTGCCAGCACTAAGAGCGCTAATCGCCCTATTAGACAATTTATGCCATCTACATCCAATTTTAGGTGGATTAATTAAGCTTACTTTGATATATCATAGAGGCAGTATTAGATCTGATTACCAGCTTTGAAGCTGTATGAATAAATCCGAATCGGACCTAGAAGCTATGGCATTTTCTATGTTGTAAGAACCTCATTCCAGGCAAATAATCTTCAGATTCCGACACATCTTATAATATTATTATAACATCAACGTGCTAATATTTAGGCCCTATATAGTGAAAATATATTATGTTACCTGTTACCTTTTGACTTAGTTTCCGCGGGCACTTTCCTTAAAAGTACCCGCATACGGCGAAGCTCTGTTCAATTGTTTTTAAATTAATTAGTTTAATCCTCACACCATGTGCTTTTTATAGAAAACTATAATGTACACCTGTAAGTATTAAAGTTGGAGCATTGCAATCACATTAAACCTTTAGGTAGAACTTGTAGCTTTGCATGGTGAGGTTGATAAATAAGAGTAATTGCGGTGACACCATGTGAAATGCTCAATTGAGTAGTAATTAGTTCTGAAAAGAACTGGAGGTACAACTTGACGTTTCGATCAGTATGCTCTGATCGTCCTCAGGAGAATGCCAGACTCTGGAAAATGCTGCTGCTTATTAAGTAGACTGCTGGAGGATCATCCGATGAATGGATGCTGGAGGATTAGTTCGTTGAGGTGTGCAGGCGGGAACTGTTGAGACTAGTATCCTAGGGGTTGGGGGAGAGGAATGTGTGCTCACTGAACTGAATCAGTTATTAACAAGCACAGGGGGAAGGAGGGTGGTTGACTTAGGATATAGGAGATCCCTCAGTCTTGGGTGGGTTATGGACTTTGGATATAGAAGATCCTTCAGTCCGTAGTAGTAGTCGCCAAATGTCGCTGATGTAGAAGCGATGTCCTGTGGCACAGTGTCGCGTGTTTGACGATCTCGATGGCCTCTCTGATGCGTCTGGGGTGCTATGCGTTGATAGGTGTAATGAGTTGGGCTGCCTGCCAGTCTATCTGGTGGTCCTTGATGTGCGAGTGCTTGAGCATTTCACATGGTGTCACCGCAATTACTCTTACTTACATTAAACCCTTGTTCGTTAGCTCGTCTATGCATATTTTTGAAAAATAAAACTTTTGGAGTTTCAGAATACAGTTGTGTGATCCCAAAGGTTGGCAGGTCTGTGCATATGTTGTTCTTTGCACATGTTGCAAAATTTTCTTCTCTACAGTTTACAGTTCCTTCAGAGTTTGCACACCCTGCAAATCTTCACCTTCATCTATCTTCCAAATCTTAACATCCAGCAAACTACCTTCTTCAGCCTGAACCAGTCTGAGTAATGTTGAATTACTTGGTCAAGAGCACTTCTCTCTGAGTCATTTGGCTTAAGGGTACTTGTAAGAACAACTCTTTTTACTTCTGGATCTTGTGGTGCATTAAGCATACTAAGTTCTGGTCTTGAGGGCCATTTATCTTACTGCTGAAGTAAGAACTCAGGGCCATCCTTGCACTCTTTCATCTGAAGAAACTGTTTCGCCCCCTAGAGCAAACATCAGCAGGTTTTGTGTGCTGACTCAACGTGACGCCACTGAGTTGGGTTGGACCATCATCAGGATAACTGCTAATCTGTTAGCCACAAATGTCTTAAAGTGTGTTGTTCCACTGTTGACATACCATAGCACAGACATACTGTCAGTCCAAAACTAGGTGTTATCCACTTCAATTTAAAGCTCCCCTTTGATCATAAGATCAACTCGAACTACTACTGTTGCTGTCAGCTCCATTCTTGGAATCGCCACCTGCTTGAGTGGGGCCACTCGTGATTTACTTGATATCTCCTACATCATTCACCAATCTCAAATACGGAACAGTACCATAGCCTGACTCCACTGGCATCAGCAATGTGATGAATAGTGACTGACTTGACTCACTCATCCTCAAATTCTTCTGGTTTCATGCATCTTGAACTCTGCTAGCCTTTGGTAGTTTCATCTGCCAGCTTTGCAACTTCCTTCTCAGATCCAGAGGAATTCTTTGTCCCATCCCAACTTCAACCAACACATGGCTTGAAGTAACTGTTTAGCTGGGAGCACTGCTGGAGAGACACATCCAAAAGGATCGTAGATAGAGCTGACTATAGACAAAATACCCTTCTTGTCGGTCGCTATCTTTCATCTCAATTCTGAATCCAAACTCATCTTCAATGGACCACATCATGCCAAGTGCTCTCTCTCAGTGGGCGACCTCTCATCATCGATGTTCAAATGTTTGACACACTTTGCTAGTTCATTTTCTGGAATGTTTTCCAAAACTTTCCTTTGGTTACTCACCCACTTGGTAAGATGGAATCCTCCTCTTCTACATACTTCCGTCAAACCTTTCACGAGCTTGACTGCCTTCAACACTGTGGATGTTGAGCACAAACAGTCATAGACGTAGAATTTATGATAAATTATGTGTTATTTTTTGGTCAAAGTTTTCTGCTTGGTCATCTGCTGTTCTCTTCAAAGAGTAATTCGCACATGAAGGAGAGGAAACTGCACCGAATACATGCACTTTCATGCAGTCGTCTGTCAATGGTTCTATCACATCACCATCTTGTCACCACAACAGCTTCTTGGCACAAGGACTTGGGAAAAACATGTCTTCAATATCAGCCACGAGGGCAACCTTGTCCTGCCTAAATCTTGTTAACACACCAACTAGGATGTTGGTTAACTCTGGCCCCTGTAACAACTGTTTACTGAGGGAGACACCTTTTGAAGTTGGCTGTGCAGTCATACACCACCCTTAATTTGTTTTTCTGTGGGTGCATTACACCATGATGAGGGAGATACCACAATCTGCCATCATCCCTCTTTGTCTCTCCCTTAGACTTTCTCCATGTAGCCCTTGCTTAACATGGACTCCATGTAGTCTGTGTATTCAATCTAGAATTGTGGCTGTCTCAGAAATTTCCTTTGTAAATGGGCTGCTCTCTGCTGTGCTGCTCGGGATCTTAACTTCATCATGTCTCAGTGGGAGCGCAGTCTCAAAATGATCATAAACAACTCTGATAAAATTTTCCACCTTCTTGGTGAAAAGCAAATCTTCTTTTGATTTCTCTGGCTTATCGTCAATGAGTCTCTCATTGAAGTCTTGGTTGAAAAGTTTCTCCAACTTTTTATCAATGTCATCTCTGGCCTTAACTTTCACTCTGTGGGAGATGACTCTCTTTTGATCTTGATTCTTTGTTGACCCATAAACCTGCCAACCAAGGACTGATGGACAAGCAAAAGGGCCACCATTCTCACTTTTGATAACTTCAAGTGGTTCTGCTGCTTTTGGGACATTGCTTCCAATTAACAGTCCAACTTCAGCATCTATGGATGGTAACTCAACACGATGTAGATATGGTCATTTCTTTAAGTCATCATTGGTGATGATGTCCTCTGTAGCCGTATTTGTGCCTGGGTATAAACCTCTGGAAGGTTGATGACTGAGTCTGTAGGTCCATAATCTCTAAAACTCTCAGAACATAATCTCTAAGTCTCTCATCAGTCAAAGTTTGCACTAATTGTATGTTGATGGCTTTTCCTTTCTCCTTTAGCCTATTCACTACTGCATCAACAGAAAATACAGCATTACTGCCAGAGTCCATAAAGGCATATGTCTTTGTCTGTATGCCTGTCCTCTGTCACCTCAAGATAACTGGTACCACTCCTGGGAGCCATTCTGCAGATGTACTGTGATTGGCAGAGTTTGTCAAACCACATTTAACATTGTCCTTCACCTCGCTTTCGTCATGGGGAGAATTACTACCATCTGTGTTTTTCTTAGAGTCCATTTGTAGAGCAGATTTGTCTTTCCACTCTCTGTGTAGCACTGTTGGATGCCACCTTCTGCATATGTTACATTTCTGCCTCTTCCTGCAATCATTCACAAAATGTGATGATCCCTTTAACCCTCCTATGTACAGTGCAGTTTGCCATAGAATTGTCAGACCTTTCAAAACCTTTCAAGTTTGCTGTACTGAAGGGTTTTGAAAGGTGAGAAAACTGTCTGATAAAAGGGACCTATGAAAGGTTTCGAAAGGTGAAACAACTCTCTGAACAAACTGGTGTTGAAATGTTTCAATACCTTTCAAAGGGTATTGAAAGGTGTGGTAGTTCAGTAGCAACAAATTCTGGAGGGTTTTAAAGGGTTCATACATTATTGATAGCCATTTTGCCAGTAAGCAGATTTTGAAAGGTTTTGAAAGGTCAAACCATAGGAGGGTTAAGCAGCCAAAACACAAGCCTTTGGAGCGACAAAACTCTATTCTTTCTTTGTATGGCTTGCTTGCTAAGCACTGGACAATCACTCAAGAAATGGCTGGAATCACTACAATAAATGCAAGCTCCTTTGACCCCATTGACGCCATCACTACTCATAGCTGTGTAGAAACTGGTAGTTGATGGTGTTTTAGTACTTCTTGGGCTTGACTTGATATCATTTCCTTTTCCATTGTCATTTACTTTAAAGACCACACAAAATGGTCAATATTTTCAACACTATTTTAAAAAGTATGTATTTCTAACTAGAAATAACCTAAAATAAGAATTTCATTATTTTTCTTTATCCCCTCAAAAAACCTTTGAAAATGTTATTCGCGAACAGATGAAAAAACAAAAGCCGTCGGGGACACTTTCACTGAGCCTATTTTGATGACGTACATTTACGGGTATTGCGAACGAGTGACTGTTTACTGTACCATGTTTTCCATTGCGTATGCGCGGCCGGCCTAGCCTACGCGCTAGCTAGCTAGCTACAAAGGTCGTTAAACGGGACATGTCATCTTCCGAAAGTGAGTTTGAGGAAGTTTCTCAAAGTAGTAGTGATACTGATGCCGAAGATGGTAAAGTTAGTGGGATTAAGCCGCACTCACCGAACCCAAGTGGATGATGACGATGTTGAGATCCGGTGAAACAGCAAAGTCGAAAGTCTCGAACACCGTGTGAGAGCACAGAATGGTCATGGTAGGCCATTTTTCTTGCTTCTTTATCTTACGAAAACTACTTTAAAAGCAACCGGAAATTTGATGCAGGATTTCATTCATTGAATTTTGTTAACAGGTTAATTTCACCGCAAAAGTCCAAATTGTTCTTGTTTTGTGCAGATAATAAAAATCATTTTGTGAGGTTCTTCCGAGTCATGTACGTGAAACCAGACTATGTTATAATGGCAACTCGGCAAACTAAATCCCGGATCATCTTTCTGATTCCTGTTGCAGCCGCCAACAACACAGTGGATTGGCATATTTACGCTGATGCCGGCCCGACAGCGGCAGGTGTATCGCAAAATCAAACACGGACAAAAGAATAAATTATACTTCCAACGATTTGCAGGCTTTAACGTTAGTTCAATTCAAGCCTAGCTAGCACGAAAACAAACTATGGCTTCTCCATGCGGTGCTGGCCTCTGGCCGATCGCGCTAGCAGCATATCACACTCGACGTCGAGCGAGCGACATACAATAATACGCGTAGAGCGCGCAGCGGCAGCCAGACCGTTGCTAAGTGGTCGAAACTTCAAGCTCCCGTAAATGTACGTCATAAAAGCTGGAAAAATGTTTGCTGCCGCCACAAGTCACAAATTGGAACAAACACGGGCGGATTTCGCTGCCTGAATGTTGGCCTCGAATTTCGTTAAATGTTGTTTGGAATAGCAAATAGATAATTAAATACATACTGAACACTTTTGAGTTAAAAAATCAATGCACTTTGACTGGTCTTTAACTATGTCTCCATAGACTGGGTTACATGCAATTTGTGCTCGTTTGTTGACGAAAATAACATCATCAAAAATGACATTTCTTTTCTTGAATGTCATCAAACAAATTCCTCCATATATCTCTTGCCTTGTATGGCAATTTTGATGTGATCATTCTAATATCCTAAGAATGATTGATCTTTTGTTCCATTGTGAGATCATTTGCCAGGTTATGCAGCTCTGTGATAAATACTGCATATCGATGAAGCTCATCTTTGTCTTCTGGTTTGATGTCAGCCCATTCAACTGCCTTTGACACCATGCTGTCCATGATGCAGTACTTATCTCCAAACTTCCTTTTCAGCAGAAGTTTAGCCTTTGAGAGAACTTGTGCTGAATCCTCACCATATATGCAGCTTTTCACAATGGCATTTGCTTCCCCTCTGGTATACTGCTCTAAGAAATAGTTTGTCCTTATCATTGTTGGTCTAAGATTTGATGGAGTGTTCGAAAGCCCTTACAAAGTACAGTAAATATTAAATTTTTTTCCCTTTTATTTCTTGATGCACTGAACTGTTGTCTATTGAGAATAATTTGTAAAGTTAATTTTATGAAATGATTGAACATTAGGCAGGAATATTTTCAACTTGTTTGATACCATGAAAACGTTTCACTAACTAACGTTTTCTTAAAGAAAATCTAAGAACATTGTTGAAAATGACCATATTAACAGGCTTTAATGATTTTGTTTTAATGCTTCTGTTTTCCTATCTAAGAACACTGATTGACAACAAAATCAGTGAAATTGCACCAGGAACATTTGATGGTCTACAAAGTCTTCAAACCTTGTAAGTATTCATATCATCAATTTCAATCACGCAGCATCGAGCAACCGATTTCTCTTGATTGAAGTTACATCTCTTGGCAAAAAATTTGACAGAGTGCAAAGTTCATGTCTGGCGATCGAAAAACACCTGTCAATGGGAGGCCTGTAGGACAACAAACCTTCTAACTGGTGTCAATTTATATTTATTGTGATTTTATTTTTGCCAAATATGTGAACCTTGGGCACGATACATGTTAAGATTGTCTGATACCACTACAATGTTTCAGAGAGTGAAGTTCAGGAAAACCTAAGAAGATTGGTGAAAATAACAAAATTAATGGACTATAACACTACTTTGTTTTCCATCTTAGATGGCTGTACAACAACAGAATCAGTGATATTACACCAGGAACATTTGACGGTCTACAAAATCTCACTAAATTGTAAGTATTCATGTCATAAATATCAATCACGCAGCATGGAGCCTACGATTTATCTTGACTGAAGTTACTTCTCGCTGCATGCAAACAAATTAGATTAGAAGTGCAATAGTTCATTTTTGCCGATCAAAATATAATTACGTCTATGCATTGTCACTTTAGTCTGTGTATGACACATAATCAACATTTATTTATTTAAAAAAAAAAAAATTCAAATAATAAATAACATGTCCCATACAATAACACTTGCAAATGGAGGGTAGCATTCCACCGAACAGTTTTTTATATCAATGCACATCCAGTGTTGTCAAAATTCTGTTTTTATTGTAGTTACTATATATATGTAATGCTGGTAATTATTCAGTAGTTGATTTGGAAGGTAGTACCTTACAGGTTTAGGGTCGTGCTATGTTAACTATTAGAGTTGGTGGATTATGCAGACGTCACAAAGTCCTTGTAGCAGAAATAGCCTATGCTGGTATTTTGGGGTTGGATTTCTTGACAAGCGGTGGTCAAATTTTCGACATTCCTCAATGCAAAATTTGGTTTGGGAAAGTAACAGTTCCAATAATCAGAGATTTCCACTTATATGTGTTGTCACATTTCAGTTGCAGAGACAGTTGTAATCCCTACTAACCAAGAGACAATTGTCCCTGGTAAATTACACATGCGTGGTAAAGTAACTTCAGGAGTAGTAGAATCTTCAGGAAGATTTGCAGATAGTGACAATGGTATTTTGGTTGGATGAGTGTTTGCAAACCCTCACAAAAACTTGATTCCAATACGGTCTAGCGCACCGAACTCAAGTTCTGGTGTTGCCAGCAGCAGGGTGTGGGTTCGAGCCCCGGTCGTGACACTTGTGTCCTTGAGCAAGGTACTTAACCATAATTGCTTCGTCCTTCGGATGGGACGTAGTCAGAGGTCCCGTGTGTTGTATAATGCACGTAGTGGATTGTCGTGTGGGTCTCAGCGCACTGAACTCAAGTTCTGGTGTTGCCAGCAGCAGAGTGTGGGTTCGAGCCCCGGCCGTGACACCTGTGTCCTTGAGCAAGACACTTAACCATAATTGCTTCTCTCCACCCAGGGGTTAAATGGGTACCTGTGAAGGCAGAGATGGTTTGCTCTATATGCGCTTAGAAATGGCAGCAATTGAGCTGTATACTCCCCAGGGAGCTGAGATGGTTTCAGGAATGATTTATGAGCCTTATGAGCCTTATGAGCAGGGATAATAATATAATGCGCCTTGAGCGCCACTTAGTTGGTGGATACGTGCGCTATATAAATCTATACATTATTATTATTATTATTATTAATTTTAATGTGCAACCCAAGCCTTATGTGTTGCACTTGCATAAAGGCACACACATTGCTTTTTTTCAACTAGATCCAGTGGAAAATGAGCAAGCACACAGCTCAGATAATACATTAGGCATAGCTGTGGAGGAACTGCTTGAGCGTAGTTCTGCCCAGTTGACCATAGAGCAGAAGCATAAACTGAAAGATTTGTAACATGAACACAGCAACATTTTTTTAAAATCTGGTGAACATGGACAGACAAAAGTGACATCACAGTATAAACACAGGTAATGCCAAACCACGCGCAACGATTACCTTACCACCAAAGACATGAAGCACAGAAACAGGTAGATGTGATTGATGCAAGTGTTACTTCTCCATCTTCCAGTCCTTGGGCAAGCCCAGTGGTGTTGGTTAAAAAGGATGGATCTACACGTTTTTGTATAGATTATAGAAAACTAAATGAAGTAACACTCAAAGATGCGTATCCTTTGCCACAAATAGACGACAGTCTCGATGCTCTTGCTAGCTTGTTTTCATCGTTAGATCTTGCAAGTGGCTACTGGCAGGTTGAAATCTACCCTTAGGACAAGTCAAAGACAGCATTCACTACAGGTAGTGGCCTGTTTGATTTCAATATCATGCCCTTTGGGCTTTGTAATGCCCCTAGCATTCTCCTGAGGACGATCAGAGCATACTGATGGAAACGTCGAGTTGTGCCTCCAGTTCTTTTCAGAACTAATTACTACTCAATTGAGCATTTCACATGATGTCACCGCAATTAGTCGTACTTATCCTCCTCACCATGCAAAGCTACAAGTTTTACCTATTATTGAAAGACTGATGGAGTTTGTTTTAAGTGGGCTCCACTGGAAAACTTGTCTTGTCCGAAGCAGGTCTTAAATTAAAACCCAAGAAATGCTCTTTATTTCAAACTGAAGTCTGTTACCTTGGTCATATTGTATCAGCACAAGGTGTGTCAACAAATCCAGAGAAGACGGCTAAAGTGCATGACTGGCCTACTCCACGTCATCTTAAAGATGTTAGAGAAGTTTCCTGAGGTTGTGTTCGTATTATAGGTGATTTATATTAAATTTTGGCTGTATTGCTGCACAATTACACCGACTTACACAGAAAGATGTCAAATTTAAATGGACACATCATGTGAGATGGCTTTTACATTGTTGAAAGAGAAATTAACTTCTACACCAATTTTGACTTTTCCAAATTTCTCATTACCATTTATCCTTGACACAGACACCAGTTGAGATGCTGTAGGTGTGGTTCTTTCACAAATTCAGAATAGTCAAGAAAAGGTATCTGGGTATGCGAGCCGAAAGCTTAGCAAAGCAGAACTCAATTACAGCATCACCAGGCGTGAGCTTCTAGCCGTTGTTCATTTTGTCCGATCACGGTTCTTTTCAATGGCTTTTCAATTTCAGAAATATCCAGGGACAACTTGCTAGGTGGTTAGATACACTAAGTTCTTTTGATTTTGATAATTGTCATAGGTCGGGCAATCAGCACAAAACTACTGGGTTGGCTACCGTGATGAGGTAGAACGTTTAGTCAATGTGATGCCTGTGTCAGAAGAAAGTCTCCGGCTCCAAGATTGCAGGCCCCTCTGCAACCTTCTGCTGTTGCTGCCCCATTAAAAAGATTGGGCATAGACGTTTTTGGACGGTTGCCCCATTCGAAACATGACAACAGATATATTTTAGTAGTCATGGATTACTTTACTAAGTGGACAGAAGTGTATCCTTTACGCAACCAAGAAGCACAAACAGTTGCTAAAGTGTTAGTTGAACAGTTTATTTGTTGCTTTGGTGTTCCACTTATTTATTTATTTATTTGTTTCCTTTATTTACCCAGGGTGAGCCAGATCAGTAAAAACTGGTTTCCATTTGGGCCCTGTGTGTAAAAATATATTAAAATGTATATAGAATAAGGTGTATATAGAATATAATGTATACAAAGTATCATTTTTTTAAATAAATTAAATTAAAACATTCTAGATAAAAAACAAATATGTACAAATATAAATTAAGCTGTTAAAAATTTAAAGAGTTCTGATTTAAAAACAGAAAGGGATGTAATTTTTCTCAGATGTTTTGGCAAATCGTTCCACATTTTTGCTCCAGAAATAGCAAGGCTCGAGCGAAAGCTTTCTTTTCTAGCCAAAGGAATCCTTAGAGTAAAATCATCATTTTGTCTTGTAGTGCAGTTGTGGGAAAAATGGGAGAATACATTTGCCATGTACTCTGGACACAAATTATGTAAGCACTTATACACAATGATCTGTTTTTTAAAACAAACTCTGTCGGCAAAAGATAACCAATTCAACTCTTTAAACATATCAGCAGAAGCAGTTCGGAAAGGACAACCAATAATTAATCTGGCGGCTCTTTTCAGTAGTTTGTTGAGCATGTTATTATGTAGATTGTATCGGCCTCCCCAAATCGTACAACAGTAGTCCAAACTTGGCATAACAAAGGTTTTAACTAGAGTGTGCAGACTGCTTTTTGGAATGTTGTATGAATTCTGCTTAACATAGCTAGTTTAGAAGAAACCTTCTTTTTAATATAATCGATATGAGGAAACCATGTAAGTGATTCATCAATAATAACGCCCAAACACTTATAAGAGGTAACCTTTTCTACAGAGTCGTTGTTAATGACAATATTAAGATTAGTTGAGGCTACCTTGTATCTAGAGCCAATTACCATAGATTTCGTTTTTGTAGCGTTAATTGTCAACTTATTCCCAGTAGCCCAATCGTGAATATTTGCCATTGCTACGTTAAGGCTATGTTCAATTTCGTCACAACTGGAGGAACTACATGTTATTGTCGAGTCATCTGCGTACATGTGCAACTGGCAGTTCTTAGGAATGCACTGTGGGAGACCACTCGTGTAAATTATGAATAAAAGAGGTCCTAAAATTGATCCCTGTGGAACGCCAGTTCTGAGAGGGAGAGTCTTAGAGCAGCATTTGCATGCAAACCAATTGTTTGCGATCGCAAATAAGACTTAAACCAGTTCATAACTGAGGCAGATAAATTCATCGAATGTAGCTTCTCCAATAAGATGTTGTGATCTACTGAATCAAATGCTTTGCTTAGATCAATGAAAACAGCACCAGTGATTTCCCCGTGCTCTACCGCATGAAGAGAGTGGTCTCTGTTGAATGCAGGGGTCTGAAACCCGATTGGCAAGAGGGAATCATATTGTGTTCATCGAGGTAGGAATACAACTCACTGTGTACTGCCCTCTCCAAAATTTTGGAGACGATCGGAAGAATGGAAATTGGCCGATAGTTATTAATACAACTTTTGTCTCCACCCTTATGTATTGTAATTACAGAGGCATGTTTCCAAGCATTAGGGTATTGACCACAACTTATTGACAAATTTAAAATATACGTTAATGTGCTGACTACATAAGGACAAGCAAGTTTCAGAAGCTTTACACTTAAACCATCAGGGCCTGTTGCTTTTCCGATTGGCATTGAATCAATCTGTTTTTGTACAAAAGCTTCATTGACTTCTGACAACGTAAATTTGTTAAATTCGTGGTAATGGTGATGGTCAGTAACTTCCACGTTGTGTTTTTTGCCCTCTTCGGACACACTGATAGTAGTTCTAGTCTGAATAGAATTATTAACCATACGTTCTGCAATGGTCGAAAAGTGTTCATTGAATGCATTAGCAATATCAACGGGACCTTCCAATTGTTCCCCATCTATTACAACATGGTTTGGAACTTGCTTTCGTTTGTTGGGAAGGATTCCCTTGATTGTTCTCCAAAAGGCAGATGAGTTACCTTTGTTTGACTCAATTGCAGATACATAATAGTTACTTTTCTCGAACGAATTTTCAATGTCACCATGTTACGCAACTGCTTGTATGTGTCCCAGTCATCAGGTGAACCAGACCTTTTAGCCGCTTTTGTGGGCACGGTCGCTGACGCATAAGATTAATAATTTCGGTGTTGAGCCAAGGCAGGGAGGCACTACGAACACGTTTTGTTTTTTCGGGAGCATGTAAATTAGCAATGCTCATGAACGTAGAAAGCCACAAAGTCCAGGCGTCGTCAACATTTTTACAATCAAAAACCTGATGCCAAGGAGCACTAGAAAAATCATCAGCACTTAGTATACACTCTGACAAAGGAACTAATTTTGAAAGCCGACTTTTTCAGTCAATTTGTCAGTTGTTAGGAATAAACAAAACTCGTACGACTCCTTACCACCCCCAGTCAGACGGTCTTGTCAAACGGTTAAACTGTACGATACAGACTATCCTCAGTGTGTATGTTAGTGAAGACGAGTCTGATTGGGATGTACATCTTCCATACGCCATGATGGCGTATCGAGCAATTGAGCAGGAAACGACAGCCCAAATAAGATGTTTGGAAGAGATTTATTAGATAGTCATCCCGAAAGGAGAGAAAACACAAGTCTATATGAGTATCCGAACTTTACCCGCATGTGAAAGTCCTTTGAAGTGGCAAGAAAAAATATTCAAGGAGAGCAAAAAAGGCAAAAACAGTTGTACAATGCCAATTTAAAGGGTGACCGAGTTTGGCTTTACAGGTATCTTCGTAAAATTGGGCTTAGCCCTAAACT
The DNA here is from genome assembly GCA_029582265.1 of Zoroaster sp. YZ-2022. NCBI lineage: Eukaryota > Metazoa > Echinodermata > Asteroidea > Forcipulatida > Zoroasteridae > Zoroaster > Zoroaster sp. YZ-2022. The sequence continues at coordinate 31,430 of JAQQFT010000083.1, read as the reverse complement.
CCAATGAGACTGGAAGGGCCCTTATCAAGTCATCAAATGCATTTCAGATACAGTCTACTGTATCAAACATATGGAGAAACGACATAGAAAAGTTGTTCATTTTGATAGACTAAAATTGTGTGTTTCAAGCTCTTTTTCACAAGAAGTCTTGGGTGATAACAGCAGTCAGGGTGTTACTACCAGAGATGCTATTGACAACAGTGAGACAGAACAGATGGATGGATTGGCTGGCAGCAATGATGCTACTGATGAGAACCTGGGGGACGGAGGAGAAACGTCCAGCAACCAAGATGTTAACCCATACATGCTGTGTTAGGGTCAGGTGCCCCATTTTGGAATTATTTATTTTATTAGGGGAGTATTTTGTCTTCTATATTGCACCATCCACTTCCTCATATGTACTGCGCTGTGTAAGTACTATTTTATTTTATTACTTGTCTTGTGTCGATATTTACCATGCCTATCCCCTAACACTTATCCCATTTTTGTCCTCAGGTTCTATACCCTTGACTGCAATTTCAGTTGTAGCTAGAGTGCAGTAACCTCATAAACTTACTCTTCAATTATTCTGGCTAGCTCTGCTACTGCTTATTTTATTTAATAACGTAGTCTATAGTTGACTGATGAAAATTGCTTTCCCCTGGGTGCCTACAATGTAACTTGCAAGAGGCAGAATATTTTATTCAACCTATTTTATTTCTTGTAAAATTATTTTAGTTGGTTCCTGCATTTTTTTTTGACCTGATAAATCTTTTTATTTCTTATGGGCATTTCATGACTGGCGGTAGGCCCCTAATTTCAGATAGAAACAGCTTGTGTAAGTTGTATTTAATGAACGGATTGTGGAATGCTTCAAAACAGTCAATTTGCATTTATGGAAGACAGCTAAATTGTTTACAGTGATCACAAATCTAGTGCTAATTTGACGTTGTTACTGTTTTTCTGCTCCAAATGTTGGATAACCTGTGAAGTCATAATGTACACGTAGATGCCAGAGGCTGTATATACATAATGTTTATTTTTGGGGGGGGGGGGGGGGGGGGGGGAGGCACACAAATGAAATTTTGTCAAGAAATTGTTTTTGTATTTTTCAGGTGCAGAAATGCGCCTTTTCTACAGGGGAGGGCAGTGTAACAAAAGATTTTGGCCCATATTTTTTATGTTAGTTTGTTCCTTTAAAATTTCAAATTATTAGTAGAGCCCTCTGTTGGTCACCCCTAGTCAAATTGACTTTCTTTTGCATGCTGTGGAGGGCCACAGTGAATCAGTTACATTGTTATTCGAATGTGGCCTTTGTGATTGACCCACCTAGCTAGTCCAGTGGAGAATAAGCTCTTTTCAAAGTTAGCATGGTCTGATTTCACCTACAATATGGAACCCCCCCCCCCCCCTACCCCTTCAGCCACCTTTATAAAAACTACTGGCAGCATGGTCCAGTGTGGACTCTATGATTGGGAGCGGTGGTGGATGGTGCTGTCATTCTGTCTCTAAAATGGCTCAAGTTAGCCAAGGGCCAGGTGCCCCATTTTGGAATTATTTATTTTATTAGGGGAGTATTTTGTCTTATTCTAAATTGCACCATCCACCTCCTCATATGTACTGTGCTGTGTAAGTACTATTTTATTTTATTACTTGCCTTGTGTCGATATTTACCATGCCTATCACCTAACATCCCATTTTTGTCCCAAGGTTCAGTACCCTTGACTACAATTTCAGTTGTAGCTAGAGTGCAGTAACCTCATAAACTTACTCTTCAATTATTCTGGCTAGCTCTGCTACTGCTTATTTTATGAATTTATTATAACGTAGTCTATAGTTGACTGACGAAAATTGCTTTACCCTGGGTGCCTACAATGTAACTTGTGCAGAGATGCCAACATTTACGATTTGGGCGTAATCTACTAAGTGGTATCTATATGATACACAGTGATATACAGTACACGTAAAATGTAAAGCCTCGAGTGTGAGGTTTGAAAAGGGGGTAATTTGGGTATTTTCGGTCCGAGGCAGATGCCACGTGGCTTAATTACTCTTTTTAATTTGAATGTTGGCATCTCTGCTTGTATAGAAGCAGAATATTTTATTAAACCTATTTTATTTCTTGTAAAATTATTTTAGTTGGTTCCTGTAATTTTTTTTTTGAGCTGGTAAATCTTTCTTTTCTTATGGACATTTCATGACTGGCAGTAGGCCCCTAATTTCAGAGCAAGGGGCGCCGTTACAGTATTCATGTCATAAATTTGAATCACACAGCATCGAGCCTGCAATTTCTCTTGACTGAAGTTACTTCTTACTGCATGGAAGCAAATTACGTTAGAATTGTGTAGTTAGCTTTTGCTGAGCGAAATATATTTAGGTCTATGCATTGTCATTTTAGTTTACATATGATACATCGTAATCGGCAACATTTGTACTATATTTAATTAGGTGTTCAAGCTATAGCGCAAACACCTTGTTTAAAAAAAAATAACTTGTCCGATACAATAACACTTGTAAATGGAGGGTAGCATTTCACTGAATCTTTTTTTATATCGATGCACATCCAGTGTTGTCTATCGAAATTACATTTTATATTTTTGATTGTAGTTAATAATAATAATAATAATAAAGATTTATAGCGCGCACATATCCACCCTGCTGGGCGCTCAAGGCGCGGAAACAAAGAAAAAACATGAATACAAACAATATACAATGATAGCATAGGGGAAAAAATTAAATTATGTACCGAGATACATGTACCTACAATGCAATTACAAATATACATCATCTTTGAAGAGTTGTGACATAAGATGAGTTTTAAGCATCGACTTAAATCTGGTTATACTATGACAAGATTTGAGTTTAGTTGGAAGATGATTCCAGAGTCTCGGAGCTGCGACAGAAAACGACCTATCACCCCAGTTCCGTTTTCAAGTTGGTTCCTTTAGGAGTGACATGTTGCTATATAATGCTGGCAGAATAATTTCTGTAAGTATTTGACCAATCACTTGGATTTAAGTATGCTTTCATGAACTGAAATCTGAAAACGTTTTTGAATATTACCAATTGATTTATGTTTCAATACAATGTTTTTTACCATAATGTGTTTTCCCATCTTAGATTACTGTACAACAACGACATCAGTAATCTTGCAAACGGGACTTTTGATGGTCTACACAATCTCATTGAATTGTAAGTTTTCATGATTAAGCTGGTCATAATCTGAACACTGTTATGTTATATGTTGCATCCCGAAGCATTGTCAATTTGTTTGATAACATGAAAACGTTTTCTTCAGGAAATCTAAGAATATTGTTGAAAATAACCATATTAACAGGCATTAATGATTTTGTTTTAACGCTACTTTGTTTTCCTATCTAAGATCGTTGACAGACAACAAAATCAGTGAAATTGCACCTGGAACATTTAATGGTCTACAAAGTCTTCAAACCTTGTAAGTATTCATGTCGTCAATTTCAATCACGCAGCATCAAGCAACCAATTTCTCTTGACTGAAGTTACATCTCATGGCAAACAAATATAGATGAAGTGGGAAGTTCATGTGTGCCCATTGAAAAACGTGTCAATGGGAAGCCTGTGGGACAACAAACATTTGTAAAATTTGTGTTCAAAAGGTGGAACCAGCATGCTTCATTATACTGTACATGGATATGCTTTTCAAAATAAAATGTAACATTAATCAAAACTCTCAGTTACACATGGCTGTAGGACAAGGAAATTATTTTATGTTCTTAATTTGGTGCAATACATTATTGTCTTTATCTATAAGATTCATTTGTAGTTTTATTTTCTAAACAAAGTAAACTTAATTTGTTTATCCTGAATATGATCAGAGGATACTGATCAAAATGTTGAGTTGCAACCAACCAACTCTTTTTGGAACTATTTTTTACTCAAGAGAATTTCTACATGGTGTCACCATGACAACGTTTCATCAAGTTGTTTTCGGGAAATCAAAGAAAATAGGTGAAAATAACCAGATAAATTGGCTTGAATACAATTTTAACCGTACTGTTTTCCCTTGTTAGAAAGCTGTGGAACAACAATATCAGTGAAATTACTCCAGGAACATTTGATGTTTTCATGTTTCGAACGCAGTACCCACTGTTTTCGTGTTTAGGCTTGTCATAATCTGAACACTGTTCTGTTAGATTTTGTCCAACTGTAATTTGAGTATTTTTGATGCAACCAAGTGTTGTCTATCATGATTCACTTGTAATTTTAAATTCCTGAAAAGTACAGTGAACATTTTATTTTTTCCCCTCTTTTATTTCTCGATGCACTGTTGTCTATTGAGATTCATTTGTAAAGTTAATTTTATAAAATGATTGAACATTAGGCAGGAATATTTTCAACTTGTTTGATACCATGAAAACGTTTCACTAACTAACGTTTTCTTAAAGAAAATCTAAGAACATTGTTGAAAATGACCATATTAACAGGCTTTAATGATTTTGTTTTAATGCTTCTGTTTTCTTATCTAAGATCACTGATTGACAACAAAATCAGTGAAATTGCACCAGGAACATTTGATGGTCTACAAAGTCTTAAAACCTTGTAAGTATTCATGTCATCAATTTCAATCACGCAGCATCAAGCAACTGATTTCTCTTGATTAAAGTTACATCTCTCGGCAACAAATTTGACAGAGTGAGAAGTTCATGTCTGGCGATTGAAAAACACCTGTCAATGGGAAGCCTGTAGGACAACACATTTTCTAAAATTTCAATGCACTCAACTGTTGTCTATTTATATTTATTGTGATTTTATTTTCCCCAAATATGTGAACCTTGGGCATGATACATGTTATGATTGTCTGATACCACTACAATGTTTCAGAGAGTGAAGTTCAGGAAAACCTAAGAAGATTGGTGAAAATAACAAAATTAATGGACTTTAACACTACTTTGTTTTCCATCTTAGAGGGCTGTACAACAACAAAATCAGTGATATAACACCAGGAACATTTGATGGTTTACAAAATCTTACTAAATTGTAAGTATTCATGTTATAAATATCAATCACGCAGCATGGAGCCTAGGATTTATCTTGACTGAAGTTACTTCTCACTGCATGCAAACAAATTAGATTAGAAGTGTGTGGTTCATTTTGCCGATCAAAATATATTTAGGTCTATGCATTGTCACTTTAGTCTCTGTATGACACATCATAATCAACATTTGTACAAATCATTTATTTTTATTTATTTTTGTTTTTTCAAATAATAAATAACATGTCCCATACAATAACCCTTGCAAATGGAGGGTAGCATTCCACCGAACAGTTTTTTTAAAAATCAATGTACATCCAGTGTTGTCAAAATTCTGTTTTTATTGTAGTTACTATATACATGTAATGCTGGTAATTATTCAGTAGTTGATGTGGAAGGTAGTACCTTACAGGTTGAGGGTTGTGCTATGTTGACTATTGGAGTTGGTGGATTACGCAGATGTCACAAAGTCCTTGTAGCAGAAATACCCTATGCTGGTATTTTGGTGTTGGATTTCTTGACAAGCTGTGGTCAAATTTTCGACATTCCTCAATACAAAATTAGGTTTGAGAAAATAATAGTTCCAATAATCACAGAGATTACCACTTAGATGTGTTGACGTCGCATTTCAGTTGCAGAGACAGTTGTAATCCCTATTAACCAAGAGACAATTGTCCCTGGTAAATTACACATTTATTGATTTATTTATTGATTTATTGAAACTAGTATAAATATCAAAAATATTTATAAAAAGGAGTACAAAATAGCCTACATTTAAAAATATAAATATGTGTGATCAAAGATTAGTTATTAAGATTACTTACTAAAAGGTTACATAAAATGAACAAACACAAGACTATATTAGAGGCTCCAAACTATCAGACTGAATAAATATTGCAGCACGATAAATAAAAAAAATTCTGAACAGCTGAATTCTGTATTTTGGCAAGATATGGGGATTTCTAAGGTTTCTGCTGGATGTAGTTAAAAGACTCATAAGTGGAGCATGTAATGGGTGGTTTTGGTTATTCTTAATGTTGTTTGTCATTCTTATGAATTCAGTCTTAGCAGAAGTATTCACGATTTCTCTTAATGAATGGTAATCTACTTTCAGTATATGTGCAGTATACTTAAGAAACTTCATTTTTCTATTATCTTTACATGATATAAAGTGATAACCAAACAGGTACAGCATAAATAATATGCTGCAGTATGACAATTAAATACATTTTCTTTCGCTCCTTTGTTAAAAAATTACACGATATAAGCTAAACTAGATACGATATAGTACACTTTGCTTAATACCTTTGATATATGACAGTTGAACATCAGTCTGTCGTCAATGCATACCCCTTGTTTGATTGTCTTGTCTCCAACCTTTAGAATACATTTTTTGAACATCTTTTCTCTTGCTTATTACCAGTCTTTTTGCATTTGATGCTTAGTCCTTTTCTTTCACTTTCTTCAACCACCTTGCTGAGTAGAGCTTGTATCACAGCATAACACAGGTAATGCCAAGCAATGCGCGACGATTACATTACCACTAAAGACATGAAGCACAGAAACGGGTAGATGTGATTGATGCAAGTGTTATTTCTCCATCTTCCAGTCCTTGGGCAAGCCCAGTGGTGTTGGTTAAAAAGGATGGATCTACACGTTTTTGTATAGATTATAAAAAACTAAATGAAGTAACACTCAAAGATGCGTATCCTTTGCCACAAATAGACGACAGTCTCGATGCTCTTGCTACAATCCCGGCCACGCTGGCCCCGCCCCTGACAATGTTGGCTCTTATTGGGCGGTCCAGCCCGGCTGGAGATAACAACATTGGTGGGGGAGCAGGGGAGCGGAGAGCTGGAGAGCGGGACAGCGAGGGTATGTTTATTGTCACGTGTCCCAACTATTTTGGCCGGGATTGTCTGAATTTTCTTAGTTTATCTACGGAGTCCGTGACCAGACGCTGGCAAACCGCAGTCTTTGTCTTTGTCTCAAGGACAATACATTAAGGGACAAGGCAAGTGATGGTGTTGGTGATCATCTCATGATGATGATGATGCTAATGATGTAGGTGACGCTGGACGCCATCCCCATCCTCATTATCCTCATCATCTTCGCCACTCTCCTCCTCAAAATCATCATCCAATAATCAAAAAGTAATAATCAAAAAATAAAATAAACAATAAATAAATAAAAGTAATATTATTGTCAGTGTTATGGACAAAAATACATAAACATTCTACTTGATGGGATTCGACACATACGATCTCCGTGATTTCAGATCAGATGTCTTAACCACTAGACCACCGTGGCAACCTGCAAGCGTTCCCAGTTTGATACCCTTGGACGATGCATGGCTGCAATGCGCTATGCCAAGAAAACACAGATGATCAGAACTTTATTGTAGGTGTGCACCGCACACGGTTCACCATGTCATTTTGGTCCATAAGTTCCCAAAAGAGAGTTTGTGTTCAACGCGAAAAGCACATTAAGATACACAAACAACATACAAGCCTCTTCAATTTGGTTTCATCCTCATTCCGTTATTTTGACTAAAAATCCAACGGTGATCCATCGAAACTAAAAAGAAAGGAAGGGAGTGACTCTCCTTCTTTATTGTTAAGGTGGTGAACCGTGGTTACATTATCCATCGACATATGAATGGGACCGAACTGGTGTATACCACGGTGGTATAGTGGATAAGACACCTGTTGTAAAACGCGATCGTGGGTTGAATCCCACCTGATTAGAACGTTTGTATCTTTTTGTATAAAGAGTATAAGTTATCACACGTTAGGGTAAAATCTACAATAATATTTTATCATTATTATAATTTTTTCCCCAAATAATTTTCTTTAATTCAACCTTTGATCGCTATTTCATGTTTGGGAAACAAAACCAAACACCCCTCCAGAGAAAACTAATAATACTACTGTAGTAATAAAATAAAATAAACTGAACAAAAAAAAAATTCACAAAGACAGACAATAAGCGCTTGGATAAAATGGGCATGTCGCTCACATATTATACTACAGGAATTCAGACAATCCCGGCCAAATCTCGCTGGGCCCCCGGCCCCCTGACAATGTTGGCTCTTATTGGGCGGTCTGTGCTCCGGCTGGAGATAACAACATTGGTGGGGGGAGCGGGGGAGCAGGGGAGCGGGGACAGCGTAGGGTATGTTTATTGTCACGTGTCCCAACTATTTTGGCCGGGATTGTAGCTCCAAGTGGTTTTCATCGTTAGATCTTGCAAGTGGCTACTGGCAGGTTGAAATCTATCCTTAGGACAAGTCAAAGACAGCGTTCACTACAGGTAGTGGCCTGTTTGATTTCAATATCATGCCCTTCGGGCTTTGTAATGCCCCTAGCATTCTCCTGATAGAGGACGATCAGAGCATACTGATGGAAACGTCGAGTTGTACCTCAAGTTCTTTTCAGAACTAATTACTACTCAATTGAGCATTTCACATGGTGTCACCGCAATTAGTCGTACTTATCCTCCTCACCATGCAAAGCTACAAGTTTTACCTATCTTTGAAAGACTGGAGTTGGTTTTAAGTGGGCTCCACTGGGAAAACTGGTCTTGTCCGAAGCAGGTCTTAAATTAAAACCCAAGAAATGCTCTTTATTTCAAACTGAAGTCTGTTACCTTGGTCATATTGTATCAGCACAAGGTGTGTCAACGAATCCAGAGAAGACGGCTAAAGTGCATGACTGGCCTACTCCACGTCATCTTAAAGATGTTAGAAGTTTACTGGGGTTGTGTTCGTATTATAGGTGATTTATAAGAAACTTTGGCTGTATTGCTGCACCATTACACCGACTTACACAGAAAGATGTCAAATTTAAATGGACACATCATGTGAGATGGCTTTTACATTGTTGAAAGAGAAATTAACTTCTACACCAATTTTGACTTTTCCAAATTTCTCATTACCATTTATCCTTGACACAGACACCAGTGGAGATGCTGTAGGTGTGGTTCTTTCACAAGTTCAGAATAGTCAAGAAAAGGTATCTGGGTATGCGAGCTGAAAGCTTAGCAAAGCAGAACTCAATTACAGCATCACCAGGCGTGAGCTTCTAGCCGTTGTTCATTTTGTCCGATCACGGTTCTTTTCAATGGCTTTTCAATTTCAGAAATATCCAGGGACACCTTGCTAGGTGGTTAGATACACTAAGTTCTTTTGATTTTGATAATTGTCATAGGTCGGGCAATCAGCACAAAACTACTGGGTTGGCTACCGTGATGAGGTAGAACGTTTAGTCAATGTGATGCATGTGTCAGAAGAAAGTCTCCGGCTCCAAGATTGCAGGCCCCTCTGCAACCTTCTGCTGTTGCTGCCCCATTAAAAAGATTGGGCATAGATGTTTTTGGATGGTTGCCCCATTCGAAACATGACAACAGATATATTTTTAGTAGTCATGGATTACTTTACTAAGTGGACAGAAGTGTATCCTTTACGCAACCAAGAAGCACAAACAGTTGCACAAACTGTTAGTTGAACAGTTTATTTGTTGCTTTGGTGTTCCACTTAGTATACACTCTGACAATTAAGGAACTAATTTTGAAAGCCGACTTTTTCAGTCAATTTGTCAGTTGTTGGGAATAAACAAAACTCATACGACTGCTTACCACCCCCAGTCAGACGGTCTTGTCAAACGGTTAAACTGTACGATACAGACTATCCTCAGTGTGTATGTTAGTGAAGACCAGTCTGATTGGGATGTACATCTTCCATACGCCATGATGGCGTATCGAGCAAATGAGCAGGAAACGACAGCCCAAATAAAATGTTTGGAAGAGATTTATTAGATAGTCATCCCGAAAGGAGAGAAAACACAAGTCTATATGAGTATCCGAACTTTACCCGCATGTGAAAGTCCTTTGAAGTGGCAAGAAAAAATATTCAAGGAGAGCAAAAAAGGCAAAAACAGTTGTACAATGCCAAATTAAAGGGTGACCGAGTTTGGCTTTACAGGTATCTTCGTAAAATTGGGCTTAGCCCTAAACTCCAATGACACTGGAAGGGCCCTTATCAAGTCATCAAATGCAATTCAGATACAGTCAACTGTATCAAACATATGGAGAAACGACATAGAAAAGTTGTTCATTTTGATAGACTAAAATTGTGTGTTTCAAGCTCTTTTTCACAAGAAGTCTTGGGTGATAACAGCAGTCAGGGTGTTACTACCAGAGATGCTATTGACAACAGTGAGACAGAACAGATGGATGGATTGGCTGGCAGCAATGATGCTACTGATGAGAACCTGGGGGACTGAGGAGAAATGAAATTTTGTCAAGAAATTGTTTTTGTATTTTTCAGGTGCAGAAATGCGCCTTTTCTACAGGGAGGGCAGTGTAACAAAAGATTTTGGCCCATGTTAGTTTGTTCCTTTAAAATTTCAAATTATTAGTAGAGCCCTCTGTCCATCACCCCTGTTATTCGAATGTGGCCTTTGTGATTGACGCACCTAGCTAGTCCAGTGGAGAATAAGCTCTTTTCAAAGTTAGCATGGTCTAATTTCACCTACAATAGTACCCCGAGTGGAAATTTCCACTTAGACTTCACCCACCTTTATAAAACTACTGGCAGCATGGTCCAGTGTGGACTCTATGATTGGGAGCCGTGGTGGATGGTGCTGTCATTCTGTCTCTAAAATGGCTCAAGTTAGCCAAGGGCCAGGTGCCCCATTTTGGAATTATTTATTTTATTAGGGGAGTATTTTGTCTTATTCTAAATTGCACCATCCACCTCCTCATATGTACTGTGCTGTGTAAGTACTATTTTATTTTATTACTTGCCTTGTGTCGATATTTACCATGCCTATCACCTAACATCCCATTTTTGTCCTAAGGTTCAGTACCCTTGACTACAATTTCAGTTGTAGCTAGAGTGCAGTAACCTCATAAACTTACTCTTCAATTATTCTGGCTAGCTCTGCTACTGCTTATTTTATGAATTTATTATAACGTAGTCTATAGTTGACTGACGAAAATTGCTTTACCCTGGGTGCCTACAATGTAACTTGTGCAGAGATGCCAACATTTACGATTTGGGCGTAATCTACTAAGTGGTATCTATATGATACACAGTGATATACAGTACACGTAATTTTAAAATGTAAAGCCTCGAGTGTGAGGTTTGAAAAGGGGGTAATTTGGGTATTTTCGGGTCCGAGGCGGACGCCACGTGGCGAATTACTCTTTTTCAATTTGGAATGTTGGCATCTCTGCTTTAGGCGAGAGGCAGAATATTTTATTAAACCTATTTTATTTCTTGTAAAATTATTTTAGTTGGTTCCTGTAATTTTTTTTTTTGAGCTGGTAAATCTTTCTTTTCTTATGGGCATTTCATGACTGGCAGTAGGCCCTAATTTCAGAGCAAGGGGCGCAGTTACAGTATTCATGTCATAAATTTGAATCACACAGCATCGAGCCTACAATTTATCTTGACTGAAGTTACTTCTCACTGCATGCAAGCAAATTACGTTAGAAGTGTGTAGTTAGCTTTTGCTGAGCGAAATATATTTAGGTCTATGCATTGTCATTTTAGTCTACGTATGATACATCGTAATCGGCAACATTTGTGCTATATTTAATTAGGTGTTCAAGCTATAGCGCGAAGACCTTGTTTTTTGTTTTGTTTAACTAATAACTTGTCCCATACAGTAACACTTGTAAATGGAGGGTAGCATTTCACTGAATCTTTTTTCATATCGATGCACATCCAGTGTTGTCTATCGAAATTCCATTTTATATTTTTGATTGTAGTTACTATATAATGCTGGCAGAATAATTTCTGTAAGTATTTGACCAATCACTTGGATTTAAGTATGCTTTCATGAACTGAAATCTGAAAACGTTTTTGAATATTACCAATTGATTTATGTTTCAATACAATGTTTTTCACCATAATGTGTTTTCCCATCTTAGATTACTGTACAACAACGACATCAGTAATCTTGCAAACGGGACTTTTGATGGTCTACACAATCTCATTGAATTGTAAGTTTTCATGATTAGGCTGGTCATAATCTGAACACTGTTCTGTTATATGTTGCATCCCGAAGCATTGTCAATTTGTTTGATAACATGAAAACGTTTTCTTCAGGAAATCTAAGAATATTGTTGAAAATAACCATATGAACAGGCATTAATGATTTTGTTTTAACGCTACTTTGTTTTCCTATCTAAGATTGCTACAATACAACAAAATCAGTGAAATTGCACCTGGAACATTTAATGATCTACAAAGTCTTCAAACCTTGTAAGTATTCATGTCATCAATTTCAATCACGCAGCATCGAGCAACCAATTTCTCTTGACTGAAGTTACATCTCATGGCAAACAAATATAGATGAAGTGGGAAGTTCATGTGTGCCCATTGAAAAACGTGTCAATGGGAAGCCTGTGGGACAACAAACATTTGTAAAATTTGTGTTCAAAAGGTGGAACCAGCATGCTTCATTATACTGTACATGGATATGCTTTTCAAAATAAAATGTAACATTAATCAAAACTCTCAGTTACACATGGCTGTAGGACAAGGAAATTATTTTATGTTCTTAATTTGATGCAATACATTATTGTCTATTTATCTATAAGATTCATTTGTAGTTTTATTTTCTAAACAAAGTAAACTTAATTTGTTTCTCCTAGAGGATACTGATCAAAATGTTGAGTTGCAACCAACCAACTCTTTTTGGAACTATTTTTTACTCAAGAGAATTTCTACATGGTGTCACCATGACAACGTTTCATCAAGTTGTTTTCGGGAAATCAAAGAAAATAGGTGAAAATAACCAGATAAATTGGCTTGAATGCAATTTTAACCGTACTGTTTTCCCATGTTAGAAAGCTGTGGAACAATATCAGTGAAATTACTCCAGGAACATTTGATGATCTACACAATCTCATCGAATTATAAGTTTTCATGTTGTGAACGCAGTACCCACTGTTTTTGTGTTTAGGCTTGTCATAATCAGAACACTGTTCTGTTAGATTTTGTCCAACTGTAATTTGAGTATTTTTGATGCACCCAAGTCTTGTCTATCATGATTCACTTGTAATTTTAAATTTCTAAAAAGTACAGCGAATGTTTTATTTTTCCCCTCTTATTTCTCGATGCACTCAACTGTTGTCTGTTGAGATTCATTTGTAAAGTTAATTTTATAAAATGATTGAACATTAGGCAGGAATATTTTTTGATGTCATGAAAATGTTTCACTGACGTTTTTTTAAAGAAAATCTAAGAAGATTTTTGAAAATGACCAAATGAATGAGCTTTGATTTTGTTTGAACGCTACTTTGTTTTCCAATCTAAGATTCATGTCCAAAATTAAAATCAGTGAAATTACTACAAGAACAAGATCAGTTCATTACACTAGGAATATTTGATGGTCTACAAAAGCTGACTTACCTGGTAGTTTTCATGTCATGATTTAGTCACACAGCATGAAGCCACCAAATCTTCTTTACTGGTAGTAGTTTACATCTTCTCCAATTGTTCGAAACACAAACATCGTCAATTTTGTTACAATACAACTGTGTGTGGTTCACAATCAAATCTCAACTCGGAAACAAAACAATTCTGGCATTTTCTGGCATGTCAATAACCAATATCTCAAGTCAAATTCTTAACTACAACAGGCAACCTCTTTTTCACTAGTAATAACCATTGTATAATTTCTGCCTGAGAATACAACTTTGACCTGGGTCCTTCATGTATATTTTCTGATAAACAACTTCTTAAACATGTCCTTGTGGCCTTGCTTAAACTGAAAATCATTGTTTACTAAAGTGACATTTCAAAACACAAACCATTGTCCCAGAATAAGACCAGGTAAAAAAAAGAATTAACCTGTGCATGATTTTCTACTTCCACTTTCTGGATATTGATGAAATTTTGTGTAATCACAACTATACATTTAAAACACCTTTTTTTAGCCGTATCTCCTCATATTCCAAATATATACTGCACCTTATACAATGTAAATTTCACTTCATGAGACTTCATGAGCTGTGAAACATAAATAACTGAGAACACACGTACATGTAGAAATTTGTAGACATTCTTTAAATACATGAAAGTTTTATCCAATAGTCTTAGGTACATAAGGTCATGTACACACATAATGAGGAAAACTTCCGTCTGTGATTTTCACTTAAAAACTTAGGCAATCACAGCAAAGTATCTTTCATATTTGTACCGCCTTGTGGTAAGAAAAGAAAGACAAAATCTACAGTGACTATTTCTAAGGAAGGCCATTCTGGAGATATGTAATCACACTGAATATGTAATCGCATCCTATGGACTTGGACGATTCTAGTTTACCAAACGGCTGTCTAGTTCACTGAAATGCATTTTACTGATGTTCAATATAACTTGTCAGATGTTCATGTTCTAAATCAGTTAATCTTTGAGCATGCACACCATACAGTAAATACATGTGTAAGACTTCTTATAAACCACACAATGTGCATAAAGTGTGTACAATGACTCACAATTGCAAATGGCTTATCTTGCGGATAGTTTGGATCTTTCACTCAATCAGCTTATAGGTCCATGCTCCTGAAGATGCATGTAGTCAGTGGTCTAGTCCATTCTCCTAGAATAGCTTGGTGTTCCTATGACTTGATCCACAGATATGAATTCCAACTGCACGGTACACAATTACACAGTGTACTTGCATTAATGCACAAATGCAGAGGCGACGCTTGGCTCACACCTCATTATCAAATTGTAATATTCACACAAGGAGATCTGTAAAAACTGATAATAAGACTGTTCTGATCCTTGATTCAACCAGTGCAAATCCTTCTGCTCAAATAAACACTGAGGTGGTGCTTTGCTCACACTTCTATCAATGGAGATGCAATATTTTCACCAATGATACAAAAATTCTTTCACTTGGGATCCATGTTTCAATATCATGCTCATAGCTTGCAGAGATGCTAACATTCTAAATTGAAAAAAGAGTAATTCGCCACGTTGCATCCACCTCGGACACGAAAATACCCAAATTACCCACTTTTCAAACCTCACACTCGAGGCTTTACATTTTTATAAATCGTAAAAATTGATAGAAGGATCGTACAATCGTAATTGGACTCAATAAATCGTAAAAATTATGCCCAAATCGTAAATGTTGTCATCTCTGTGCTTGTCTTTACACTTAACTATCTGAACTTAAGATATCTGTCTCCTGGGTGACCAGAAGGAGTTGAATGGTTGACCTCAAAAGAAGCAAGTGATTTGGGGTTAATGCTTCCAAGTCGTTCACATCATCAGAAACCTTTGTGATGGGTCTACTGTTGATGATACTTTCTACTTCACAGAGCAGAGTAGGTTCGTCAGGTCTGAGCCAATCAGAAGGCAGGTCATGACGCTACTGAGTTGGGTTGGAGCCATCAAGGATAACTGTTAATCTGTTAGCCACAAATGTCTTAAAGTGTGTTGTTCCGCTGTTGACATACCATAGCACAGACATACTGTCAGTCCAAAAGTAGGTGTTATCCACTTCAATTTAAAGCTCCCTTTGATCATATGATCAACTCAAACTGCTACTGTTGCTGCTGTCAGCTCCATTCTTGGAATCATCACCTGCTTGAGTGGGGCAACTCATGATTTACTTGATCTCTCCTACGTCATTCACCAATCTCAAATACGAAACAGTACCATAGCCTGACTCACTGGCATCAGCAATGTGATGAATAGTGACTGACTTGACTCGCTCATCCTCAAATTCTTCTGGTTTCATGCATCTTTTCATCTTTTACTCTGCTAGCCTTGGTAGTTCCATCTGCCAGCTATGCCACTTCCTTCTCAGATCCAGAGGAATTTCTTTGTCCCATCCCAACTTCAACCAACACATGGCTTGAAGTAACTGTTTAGCTGGGAGCACTGCTGGAGAGACACATCCAAAAGGATCGTAGATAGAACTGACTAGAGACAAAATACCCCTTCTTGTCGGTCGTCTATCTTTCATCTCAATTCTGAATCCAAACTCATCCTCTTCAATGGACCACATAATAATAATAATAATAATAATAATAATAATAAAGATTTGTAGCGCACACATATCCACCCTGCTGGGTGCTCAAGGCGCAGAAACAAAGAAAAACAAAACAAAACATGAATACAAATAATATACAATGATAGCATAGGAGAAAAAAAGTTATGTACTGAGATACATGTATCTACAATGCAATTACAAATATACATCATCTTTGAAACATTGTGACATAAGATAAGTTTTAAGCATCGACTTAAATCTATTGATTTAATTTTGCCCTACACCGACATGTGTATAGCACTGTATGCTCAGTGCTTTCTGAGTGTCTGTGAAAAAAAAACTACACAGGCGACTCGGGCGGGATTCGAACCCATGACCTCCTGCTTACTAGTGCAGACGTCTTAACCTCTCGACCACCGAGCTTGCCCGATGACGAGGAACAACAGACATTCAAGAACTCAATGTATGTATATACTTGGCAAAAAAAGAAACGCACGTTGATAGGACGAAATATACAAAATAACATGAACATTAAATTACAACTGATTAGTACGGTGTATGCCCTCCTTCCACTATGATGCACGCTTGGATGCGCCGGTACATGGATTGAATCAGTCTCCTCAAAGTCACCTGGGGGAGGACGCGTCACTCTTCCATTAAAGCAGCGGCAAGTTCTTGAGCTGTTCTCAGCACAACAGGACGTAACCGGACGCGGCGATCGAGTTCATCCCACAAATGCTCGATGGGGTTTAGGTCTGGACTGAACGCGGGCCATGGCAGGAGGTCAATCTGGTGGTCTTCAAGATACTGGGTGATGACCCTTGCAGCATGAGGTCGCGCATTGTCCTGTTGAAACAAGGTTATGTTCGGATGTTGACCCAAAAATGGGCTCACTACAGGTTCCAAAATTTCATCACGGTATCTCTGGGCATTGAGGTTACCATCGATGACTATCAGTTCAGTATGGTAATTGGCTGTAATACTGGCCCATATCATAATACTGGGACCTTACAGTCAAAGAGTAGCTCACCACGACGACGGTAAACTTGTACCCCGTCCGTCATTGTTGCTTACGCGATATCGTGATTCATCCAAGAACAGCACCTGGTTCCACATTCTCTGCGTCCAGTCACGGTGTTGGCGGGCCCATATCAACCTACGCCGACAACGATCTGGCGTCAGTGGGAGACCTCTGTAAGGACGTCTACTCCGGAGTCCTACAGCACGAAGTCGATTTCTTACAGTCTGAGCACAAATCCTGTTGTTAGTCCATCCAGGCGTCACCCTTGCGGTGGTTTCTGCATTGCGGCGTCGATCACGGAGGTGCTGCAGAACGATGTAACGA
Organism: Zoroaster sp. YZ-2022; assembly: GCA_029582265.1. Lineage (NCBI taxonomy): Eukaryota > Metazoa > Echinodermata > Asteroidea > Forcipulatida > Zoroasteridae > Zoroaster > Zoroaster sp. YZ-2022. Next base: position 14,077 of record JAQQFT010000083.1, on the reverse strand, counting down.
TCCTGAATGGGCGTCGTCACCTGCAGTCTACCACTTCTCGGACGATCTGTCACACTACCAGTGTCTCTTACACGATGTCTGAGCCTGCTGATAGTCGATTCGTGCACTTGGAGATGTGCGGCCACATCCCTAGCTGAGATGCCAGTCTCAAGCATCCCAATTGCGTGGGCCCGGTCAAACTGACTTAGTCGCGGCATTGTCGTCCACTGTCCATTTGAGTGATTTCGGTTCTAGACTCCATAGACCATAGAATACCCCAGGAACATCAACATTCTTATGCAAATTAGCCTTGTAAGCCACAATAAGTGATTAATTGACAATCCATTAAACTCCTATTGTGGTGGTTCAGTGAGGCATGACGCTCAGAAATGTGGTTGAAAATACAAGTGCCTACCATGGTATTAAAAATCTTTATCATTAATGTGTGCTCAACATCTACCCTTTAAAAATACTTCCTATCAACTTGCGTTTCTTTTTTTGCCAAGTATATTTGTCTATTCACCAACGTATATATTTGCAAATAGTTGGCCAAATTTTTCCCGTGGTTTATAAGTAAGAAAACATGTGCTTTGATTTCTGGCCTCTTTTGTAAGCTTCAGACAATAGACAAATAGATACATTGAGTTCTTGAATGTCTGTTGTTACTCATTATTTCTTGCAAAATTGTGAAAATCCAATGGTCGTCAGGTTGTTTGTTATTACTTTGGCAGCGTGGGAAACTTTCAGCTCAATTAGCACATGCTATATTCACGCGCATGGTTATGTACTATTTACAGTATATATGTTGTATATTGTATTGTGTGTGTATTTTGCACGAGGTTGTAATTCAGGATCCCAGTATCACGTGCCCATTTCCGCACGTCGTGATTGGATAAATTTGCATAGTTGCTATTTTATTATTTTTCTCATTGGCTGTTCGATCATGAATATGTTCATTATGTTGCATATTCATGATTATTGGGGTCGATGTTTCACTGTGGTTTCACTGGTGCCCGTCTTGAGAAAAGAAGCACCTTTCTATTGGGTTTGGAAAAGGGAATCAGTGAATCGCTGGATGTTCCTTTGCAACAAGGCATTGTTTAGTTGGGCTTTATTCCAACCTTCTATCTCCTTTCTGAGTTACTTTTCTGCACCCACAAGATAGGTTCCATTGTCCGACTTCATCTCTTTAACATTTCCTCTGCGAGCAACGAATAGTCAAATTGTATCAATATGTGAATCTGTGTCCAGAGAGTCAGCTTTCTCAATGTGTACTGCCTGTGAAGCAAGACAGGTAAAGATAACTCAATACCGTTTTAGTACACTTTGACCTCTTTTTACTTTAATTGAGATAAAATAGTCCATTTCTAGTCTGGTGAAGGGATGCTCGTCAGGTCTTAGCCTATCAGAAGGCAGGTCAGCCATCTTCCTTTCCATTAATCTGTGTTAATCTGTTTTCTGCATGCCAGACATTTTCCAACTATCCTAACTGCCGAGTTGGTACCTGGCATCCAGTACTTTTGTTGAAAGCTCGCAAGCACATGGTTCCTTCCGCTATGCCCAGACATCTCGTGAACATGCCGCAAAATCAAAGTTGAAATATGACTAACTTTAGGGAGGATAATGGGATGCTTAGCATCATCTGTTAGCGAGGCTCTGCTCAATCTTCCTCCTACTCGTAACAGGCCATCTTTGAGAACTGGGTCCACTCTGTAGATGAAAATGGTTTTCCTGACACCTGTGGAATTTGATTGCCTACTCCTAACTCCACCTCCGTCACCCTTGACTTCTAGCATTCTAATTTCATCTGCATATGTCGTTAAAAAAAAATTCTCTGCAGTTTACAGTTCCTTCACCCTGCAAATCTTGTGAGGATTTGTGCGATTTGTGCTTTACCTTCATCCATCTTCCAAATCTTAACATCCAGCAAACTGCCTTATTCAGCCTGAACCAGTCTGAGTAATGCTGAATTACTTGGTCAAGAGCACTTCTCTCTGTGTCAATTGGCTTAAGAGTACTTGCAAGAACAACTCTTTTTACTATGGATCTTGCAGTGCTTTAAACTAACAAAGTTCTGGTCTTGAGGGCCATTTATCTTCCTGCTAAAGTAAGAACTCTGGGCCATCCTTCTACTCTTTCATCTGAAGAAACTGTTTTCTGCTTGGTCATCTGCTGTTCTCTTCAAAGCATAATTTGCAAATGTAGGAGAGGAAACTGCACCAAATACATGCGCTTTCATGTAGTAGTCTGTCAGTGGTTCTTTCACATCACCATCTTGCCACCAAAACAGCCTCAGTAGGTCTCTGTCCTCTCTTGGCACAAGGACTTGGGAAAACATGTTTTCAATATCAGCCATGAGGGCAACCTTGTCCTGCCTAAATCTTGTTAACGCATCAACTAGGCTGTTGGTTAAGTCTGACCCCTGTAACAACTGTTTATAGAGGGAGACACCTTTTGTAGTTGGCTGTGCAGTCATACACCACCCTTGATATGTTTTTCTGTGGGTGCATTACACCATGATGAGGAAGATACCACAATCTACCATCATCCCTCTTTGTCTCTCCCTTAGAAACTTTCTCCATATAGCCCTTGCTTAACATGGACTCCATGTAGTCTGTGTATTCACTCTGGAGTTGTGGCTGTCTCAGAAATTTCCTTTGTAAATGGGCTGCTCTCTGCTCTGCTTGTGGTCTTTTTTCAGCATCTTAACTTCATCACATCTCAGTGGGAGTGCAATCTCAAAATCAACAACTCTGATAAAATTTTCCACCTTCTTGGTGAAAAGTAAATCATCTTTTGATTTCTCTGGCTTATCGTCTATGACTCATAGAAGTCATTGAAGTCTTGGTTGAAAAGTTTCTCCAACTTTTCATCGATGTCATCTCTGGCCTTAACTTTCACTCTGTGGGAGATGACTCTCTTTTGATCTTGATTCTTTGTTGACCCATAAACCTGCCAACCAAAGACTGATGGACAAGCAAAAGGGCCACCATTCTCACTGTTGATAACTTCAAGTGGTTCTGCTGCTTTTGGGACATTGTTTCCAATTAACAGTCCCACTTCAGCATCTATGGATGGTAACTCAACACGATGTAGATATGGCCATTTCTTTAAGTCATCATTGGTGATGATGTCCTCTGTAGCCATTGGTATTTGTGCCTGGGTATAAACCTCTGGAAGGTTGATGACTGTGCAAATCTGTAGGTCCATAAGTCTCTCAAAACATGACCCTTCACAACCTTCTCGTCAGTCAAAGTTTGCACTTGTATGTTGATGGCTTTTCCTTTCTCCTTTAGCTTATTCACCACTGCATCAACACAAAATACAGCATTACTGCCAGAGTCCATAATGGCATATGTCTTTGTCTGTATGCCTGTCCTCCGTCACCTCAAGATAACTGGTACCACTCCTGGGAGGCATTCTGCTGATACTGTGATTGGCAGAGTTTGTCAAACCACATTTAACATTGTCCTTCACCTTGCTTTCTTCATGGGGAGAATTACTGCCAGCATCTGTGTTTTCTTAAGAGCAGATTTGTCTTTCCACTCTGTGTAGCACTGTTGGATGCCACCTTCTGCATATGTTACATTTCTGCCTCTTCCTGCAATCATTCACAAAATGTGAGGATCCCTTTATGCAGCCAAAACACAAGCCTTTGGAGCGACAAAACTCTATGCTTTCTTTGTATGGCTTGCTTGCTTGCTTGCACTGGACAATCACTCAAGAAATGGCTGGAATCACTACAATAAATGCAAGCTCCTTTGACCCCATTGATGTCATCAGTACTCACAGCTGTGTAGAAACTGGTACTTGATGGTGTTTTAGTACTTCTTGGGCTTGACTTGATATTTTCTTTTCTTTTGTCACTTGCTTTAACAAGGTCTCGATAGAATGGGTTACATTTAATGCATGTTTGTTTGTTGACCAAAGTAACATCATCAAAATGGCATTTCTCTTCTCTTCTTGAATGTCATCAGCCAAATTCCTCCATCTATCTCTCGGCTTGTATGGCAATTTTGATGTGATTATTGTAATATTCTGAGAGTGATTGATGATCTCTTGTTCCATTGTAAGATCCTTTACCAGGTTATGCAGCGCTGTGATAAATACTGCATATCTATGAAGATCATTTTTGTCTTCTGGTTTGATGTCAGGCCATTCAACTGCCTTTGACACGATGCTGTCCATGATGCAGTACTTATCTCTAAACTTCCTTTTCAGCAGAAGTTTAGCCTTTGAGAAAGCTTGTGCTGAATCCTCACAATATATGCATATTTTCACAATGGCATTTGTCTCCCCTCTGGTATACTGCTCTAAGAAATAGTTTGTCCTCATCATTGTTGGTCTTGGATTCGATGGAATGTTCAAAAGCCCTTACGAAAGCATGATAATCAAGCGGATTTCCACTGAATGGTTGTATTTGTCTTTGAGGGAGGGCTGACCTCATGTGGTATTCAACCAACAACTTCATAAGTTCATTTTATTGCATCATCATTTCCCCCTTGATGTTGAAGAAAAGAGGACAGAGCATTATCCTGTACTTGGCCTCCACTCTCACTAGTCATGACAGTAGTAGTAATACTAAAATCTTCACTTGGCATGCCTGGACTGGCTCTAGGTGCCGGTAACCATGGATCTACACTGGACATCATTACACTGTCCTCAAGTTCATCCATTTTTGCTTATTCTGATGAAACTCAATTTTAGCAAAATGGTTTTCAACTTAAATCTACGTGGGTAACACTTGTAGCTTTGCATGGTGAGGATGATCAGTAAGACTAATTGCGGTGACACCATGTAGAATCTCAATTGAGTAGTAATTAGTTCTGAAAAGAACTGGTGGTACAACTCGACGTTTCGATCAGTATGCTCTGATCGTCCTCAGGATAATGTACGTGCCTATCTTCTGGTATTTAACGTTAATTCACGTACACTTCCAACAGAACTTGGTCTCACGTGAGTTTCCAACGCTCCAAACACAAGCATAAAATTACACAAGTCTACATCACTCTACTTACCTGTAGAGCGAATACTACATTTGCATAATCCCTATGCCGGCAGGCAATATTGCTAAGAATTTACACACAATAGCGCCCTCTGCTGTCCTACCCACAATGCCCCCATACATGCACACCACGTTACGCCCTTTTTTTCTCTTAGCTTTAAGACAGGTAAGACGTTATTTTCTAGGCTCTCTAGAAATATCGCCTTTGCTTGGAGAATTTTCAAACTATTGTTGATGAATAAAGTGAAATAAAGTTTTTAATACACGTGGAGTTGTTTGTGTTTTTTTGATCTCCAGAGTCATGAATAGTTATAAGAAGTTGGGGAGGACCGAGTCTGTCGCCACCGGGGTACCTCCATTCCCCGGGCCTCCTCGGGTCCTGCGCCGGTGACGGTCCGTCATCGGCCAGCAGTCCCGCACCCGCAGCCGCTGTCGGCTGCGGGAGCTGGCGGCCCCGCTGACCGAGTAGGGACACCTCCCCCCCTTTCCCCGCCAGTACCGCTGGGCCTCCCCAATCAAGAGTAAACGCCCGCAAGGCCAAGTTAACGTTTAGTGCCGGGCCGCCCCAAGAAGGGCGGCGCCGTTGCCGTGGCTCGCCCCGGAGCTCACCGCTTCCCACCCCAGACCCGTACACGGGCAGCTGCAGCCCGAGGGACTTCCCTTCCATGGGTACAGCTCGCCGGTCCCTACCGCACCGTGGCAGAAACATCGGTGGCCAAGGACGGTCTGTTGTACGGTCATTCCGACCAGCGGTTTGGCGCTGTCGGGCGGGTCAGGGCCCCATGGCTGGGCAGTTGGCGCGGCAGTTGGCCCGGGTTCCTCCGGCTGACATTTACGAGGGCCATGCCTCATCCTCGGGGTTCACCTGTTCAGGCATCCCCGTGTCCCAGGTATCGCCTGAATTTCTTCAGCGACGCACCGGGCCGTGACGCCCAAAAGAAGTCCAAGAAGAGCCGCCGAACCCGCCGCCGCTTGTCTAGCTCTAGTGGATCGCCGGTCACTCACACCGTAGCAAACGCCGGAGACGCGACGACCCGCTTTCGAGGGCTGAATTTTGAAGCTTTCCAACCTCCCGGCCCGCCTCTGGTCGGCCTGGGGGCTCGGAAGTCGCCCTCCTGACTCGGGCGAGCCATGCCCACGGCCTGCACTCCACCAGCCTACTCGGCCATGGTTGGGTGACCCCGCCCAGCAGGGTTTACCGCGACATGGTTAGCCGTGCCCCGCATCCCCCGCCGCCATTAGTTTGCATACATCGGCGCCTATGGAGTCCCGATCTGGACTCATTATCGGGCAACATGTTGATACGCCCCACCGGCGCCTGACTGGTTCTCACTGGGACATCTCGACCCCCTCGGTCGAATGCCTCAGCCGAGGACGCAGGACGAGGACGAGTTGACTGAAAGTTCAACGGTTATCGATTTCAAAACCGACTACGCCTGGTCCAGAGGGACATGATACGAGTCCTGGGTCTCCCTCCTGCTGCAGAACCCACTCACCGAGCGCCCATCATTCAAGAGGAAGTCGGGCCCGACATCGGGACCGCCGATGTTTTTCCTACAATGCCCTTGGATCGCCGCTTGCCGACCGCATCGCCGGCGTTATGGGGTCTAGCAGATGAGTTCTTTTTCTACACGAGTGGAAAATATTATCGCTTTTCCTACTGAGGATTTCAATAAATTTTATGCGACTCCAACACTGCCTGACTCGGCTAAGGATAAACTCGCCGGACAGGGGAGCGCGGCCATCCAAGCTTCCTTTCGCTGGATAAGACCCGCAGTAAACTGGAAGAGGTCTTAAAGAAATTAGACTCGCCTTCACGCCGGCATGCAAACCCACATCATTCCTCCTCCTTTCTCGGAGTACTTAGCACTTGTCAGATGAGAACTCTGCAGTCCCAGCCGACATGATGGTGGCGGCCCACACTGCCTTGACCATGGTCTACGACAGTTGTTGATCAGTTTGCGAGGATCTCGACGCTGGCAACGCCGACATGCTGGCTCAATGTGCTGGACGCACTTTTCTCCCTTCTGAGGGCGCACGCAAGCCGCCTGGATGCCCCTGATTCCCTCACGGGCCCAGACCTTATTGCGGGCAAGTTTCAAGACCAAATGGAAGCCGAGGCCAAGCGGCTCAAAGCCGATAAGATTAACTTGAAGAAGCCACAAGCCCGGTGCCTAAGACCGCTGGCCGCCCAGAAAGCAGACTTCATTTGTGATACCCTCGACGTCAACCTCAGAAATCTGCCCGTGGTAGTTTTCGTGAACCACGCCGACACAACTGGCGCCGGGCTCACAAGCCCAAGCCTTCACTGGGCAGCAACAACGACCCCGATCATATCGCAGGTGCCTGGCAGCCACCCCGACACCCTCGGGTGTGGGCGCAAGTGACTTGCGGTTCTCCAAGCTGCCTCGCTGAGGGACCCGTGGAGGCCGCTGGAATTTCTAGGGTCCTTGTCTCAGATAACTCTCGACCGTGGGTGCTCGAGACAATCGGCTACGGGTACGCACTGAATTTTCGAAAGCACCCCCCCCCATCGGACATGCTCGCCTCGACCGTACCGTCCGGACGCAAGCGATGCTCTTCTCGAGGAGAGATCAACCCTCCTCCAAAAGCCGCAGCGACACGCCGCCCCGCCAAGAGGCGCGGACGGGATTCATGTCAACCTTCTTCTTGGTTCCCAAGAAGGAAGCCGCGATGGCGCACCGATTCTAAATCTGAAACCCTTGAACAAGTTTATACGTCCAAGAGCTTCCGCATGGAGACGCTAAGGACCACCCTAGATTCAATTGTCACGCCTGTGGGGCAGCAAGCCCTCGACCTGAAGGACGCTTTATTTACACGCACTAATCAGGTCGGAGCACCGCAAATTCCCACGGTTCATGTGTACGACAATATCCTATACTAATTTGTAGTGCTCCCTTCGGCTGTCCACTTCACCTCCGGTGTTCACCCGGATCGTGAAGGCGATCGGGCGGCGCCCGGAAACGAGAGGTGTCATGATTTTCATGTACCGACGACTGGCTGGTTGTGGGCCGATCTCGCGAGGTGACGGAAGCAGCGCCAGGCTAACCTGGCGCCTCATGTCCGACCTCGGTTCATTATCACGGCGAGAAATCCCACCCAGTCCCCTCTCAGGTCCCCACCTTCCTGGGTGCCTCTCTCGACCTTCAGAGGGGCTGGTTCCACCGGTGGACCGCGTGGTCAATCTTCACAATGTGTGGCCCTCTTCCTTCCGCAGTAGTGGCCCCGCACGTGCCTCGGCTCAGACTGCTTGGCCTGATGGCCAGCATGGTGGGTCTGATAACCTTGCAGGCTGGAAGATGAGGCCAATCCAACTTCACCTGCTCGCTTCTATCAACCACGCCGGCACCGGATAAGCCATCTAGCGCCCACCACGCCTGGTTAGTCCCCCACCTTCAGTGGTGGCTAGCCGAGGCCAACCTTACCCAGGGTCGCGCCTTCCACCACCTCGACCGATAGTGACCATTGCCACCGATGCGCCACTCTCCGGCTGGGGCGACCTTTGCACCCGCGCCAGGCGGCGGGCCTGTGGGGGTCCAGAGCATCGCTTGTCCCATATAAACATTATTGGAAATGCTAGCGGTGTCCAATGCACTCCAGCATTTCCGGACCGACATTCTGGGAGAGCGGGTCCTGGTGCACGCGACAATGCTACGGTGGTAGTAGTACAGCATCAATCACCAAGGGGCACTCTGGGTCGGGTCGCCTTTGTGGGCTGGCATGGGATCTCATCCACTGGTGTATACGCTTATGGGGTCGACTGTCAGCGTCCACCTCCCAGGCGAGGGAGAGAACGTGACAGCGATGCTCTCTCCAGGGCTGGATCGTCCCTTTACGGAGTGGTCAGCTGCCCCGCAGGTGGCTCGTCGCCTTCCTCCCTGATCGACCGTCCGATGTGGACTTGTTTGCCTCCGGCAAACAACCAACTACCGATTTATTGCGCAGGAGACCAGACCCAGCTGCGTGGCAGATAGACGCGCTGGCGCTTTCAGTGGGACGGCCTACTGGCTTATGCCTTTTTCCACCTTTCTCCCTTATCCTCGGTGTTGGCTAAGATCGAGCAGGAGAACTGTCGAGTCCTCCTCATAGCCCTGTTCTGGCCCCCGCCAGCTGTGGTTTCCAGGCTAATCAATCTTCTGGTTCACCGCCCGGTGATCCTCCCACGGAGGGCAGATATCTTATACCAACCCAGCTCCAGCATGCTTCATCCGCCCGGGGATCTGCACCTGACCTGCTGGTGCTGTCTCACATCTCCGCCAGCAGCAGGCCTTTCGGAACGAGCTGCAACGCTATGCGGCCCACTCGGAGGACCTCAACCAGGAAGGTATATGGCAGCCGACTACATCATTTCTTTCGTGGGGTGTAGGCAGCGATCTCTGCATCCCCCACTACTTCTGTAGGGAGGTGGGATTTCTATTATACCTTTTTGACAGTGGTCTCAAGACGGCTACGGTGAAGAATTACTGGTCCGCCATTTCGCGATCCATGAAGGTTTCGGATGGATCCTCGTCCCAGACAACCGTAAGCGATCTGTCAGCTGATCAAGGGGATGTTTGTTACCGTCCCCACTGTAAGTTAGTTCCGTCATGGGATCTCTTTAGTGTGCTTTCAACACCGTCGCAACCCCTTCGAGCCCATTGGTAACGCAAACCCTGTTACAACTATCAATCAAGGTTGTTTTTCAGCAGCCGTCACACGCCCAGGCGCGTAGCGAACTGCATTCCCTCTCGTATGCCGGGCCATATCCGGTGAGAACCAGGTGGGGTCCGCCTGATCCCGACTATGGGTTTTGACAAAGAACCAATCTGAATCCTTTATGCCCCGGATATCTTTGTCCCAGACATAAAATCCTTCTCGATCGCGGGCAGATGACAAACTTTGGTGCCCTGTCAGGCGCTAAAGTGGTATGTCAGTCGCATTTAAGTCACTCCGGCTGGGTACTTAACATTTGTTCGTTACGACGATTTCGCTTTTCCCGGCCGGCATCCTGCGATACGATTTCCCGCTGGATCGTTACAGCCATTCGCCTGCCGGGCGGTTGGCCAGCAGCTGATGGGCCGATTCAAGACGATGTCAGAGGGGTATCCTCTTCATGGGCCTTTTAAGGGTGTTCCTTGCGACATCACCCAGGCAGCCTGTTGGAAGAACCCCAACACATTCTCTGAGTGCTACCTGAAGGATGTCCTTCAGGCAGATGGCAGAGCTGGAAGAGAGGTGTTGAAGGCGGCCAGCCGATCCTCGGATCTCCGACGGGCTTCCTCTCACCATGCAGGGACCACGCTAGTCGGTGAGTTCCCCTTCTCTTGTGTTTTTTACTTATATACTGGGTTAAATGTTTAGTAGCATTGTTTCCGTTTGGCAACCTGCTACCTCGTGGTGTGGTCGGGATCCCACGCTCTGTTGGGTATCCTGAGCGACGTGGGGTTTATCTTTTCGGACATGGCCTCTTGTCCCACGCCTTGTAGACATGCGATAGCATCGCCAGATTCCCACCGCCTTCTTTCCCTCGGTGCGTAGTCTATGCAATGTAGTATTCGCCTACAGGTAAGTAGAGTGATGTAGACTTCCACAGTAGTGTGGGTAGGTTCACGAGCCAATACTTTACCTGTAGAGCACCCCTCCCTCCTTCCCACTTTACTCGATGGGCGGTGTACGCTGCAACTGGCAATACCAGAAAAAGATGACGCCAACGTGGTGTGCATGTCGCAGGGCATTGTGGGTAGGACAGCAGAGGGCGCTATTGTGTGTAAATTTCAGCAATATTGCCTGCCAGCATAGGGATTATGCAATGTTGTATTCGCCTACAGGTAAGTATTCGTCAGAGACCCTACCCACACTACTGTGGGGGAGTTTATACACCTTTAATGATTCAAAGCCCTTTATATTCGCCTCCACACCTGATGCCTTGCCTAATGGGTGAAACTGTCTGGTGATATTCATGTCATAAATATCAATCACGCAGCATGGAGCCTACGATTTATCTTGACTGAAGTTACTTCTCACTGCATGCAAACAAATTAGATTAGAAGTGCATAGTTCATTTTTGCTGATCGAAATATATTTATGTCTATGCATTGTCAATTTAGTCTACGTATGACACATCAGAATCAACATTTGTACAAATCATTTAATTTTTGTTTTTGTGAGAGATTTATGAAGATTGAAAAACTATATTCTATCATGGTCCTGACTAGGCCTGGACGAATAGTAAAAATTTACTATTCGATTAATCGCGCGCAACTTTTCGCGAATAATCGACTATTCGCGAATAGTTGGCCATTTTTCCCCGCGGTTTATAAAAGTACTAAAACATTAAAAACAATTGCTTTGATAGTAATTTCTGGCCTATTTGTAACATTCAGACAATAAACAAACATACATTAAGCTCTTTAATGCCTGTTGTTGTTTTTTTCTTTATTTCTTGCAAAATTGTACTGAAATAATACATTTTCGTAAGTGAAAATCCAATCGCCACGAAAGTTATTACTCTGGCAGCGTGGGAAACTTCCAGCACAAATTAGCATTAACAGTGCACATTGAGCACATGCTAAGTCATTGCTGCAGTTACGCTCATCCCATGTCAACAGAGTGGAAGTCCACCTAAACCCCATAAAATGAACGCATTGAATAGATCTTTGTTTATATTTAAGTTGCCGTTAAGAGAAATACCAATAAGTTGACGGTCACACTGTTATTTCAAATCGATTAGCCTAGTCCTATACAAAATAAATAACCATGCAAGCAGTACGTGTTTATGCTCATGCAGGGGCCACTTTTTAGACGTGTTCGTTGTTTATGTCCAAAGCTAGCTTCCGCAGTGTGCCCCGCACTATGCTTAAAAACCTTTGGTTCAGGCACGCACGTGGGTGAGTGTACCCTGAACTGATTTTGTACGACGGCCTCATGCGCTTTGTGATTGACTTGTGCTCACCGCAAATTACGTTATCATTATTGGACAAACTTTCTTGGGAACCAAATGGGGCGTGGCAAACAATTACGTCCATGCAATAAGTGGATCGGTGGATTTATCATTACTCATCAGTAGACCTACGTTACCTGCCATCCTTCAGCATGTTCTACATAATTAAACCTTGAATGTGTGACTTGTAATTAATGGTTGTTATTTTGTTACGATAACACCACACAAATAAATTTTAAAAAAACGTTTTTACATTGGTCAGTCACACTCTCAGACATGATCCTGCTTTTTAAATCCAATCTCCTTCGTCAGAAAGTCTGTCTTAAGCCACTTTGAACTGTTTAATTTTAATGGTCATTATTTCAATTGATAAGGCAGCATCTAATGAGGCCATTTTGGCACCCTCGACCATTGATGTGTAACACGCCAGAGACTGCTCTATAGTGTTATCAGCAGTTTAATCCAATCTCTAGTCTAATCCCAATGCCCCTTTGGTTCCGCTTCTGACTCCAGCCGCATAGCCTTTCACAAAATTATCTTTATTTCAGCTAGTAAACCATTTGACTTCTGTTATCAGAATGCAGAACAATTTTTGTCATGATTTATTTCGCAGACAAAAGACAATTATGCAAGTACTCTGCAACGCCCTTTTACGTGATTAAATAAGCATGCAGTAGGTACCTAACATTTTAAAACAGCACTCCAGAACAGTATGTGACTATATATGGGGGATGTGTCCTCCAGCCCAGGTCCGCTTATTCTTCATACAAATGTATTACACTGTATAACATTTATGAGACATTGACAAGGCTATGAACACTGAACAGAACAATGGCAATTGAAGACAGTTTTACTTTGGGGACAAATGAGTGCACCGTTATCATCATTCAGCAGGTAACAGTCGAATGCAGTCACAGCCATCCAGGCTGCCCTGTCGGCTCCTCAAGGCACTACTGTGAGTACTATTCGCCGTATCACTACAATGCATACAACTACCAGCATTGGCAGCATTGCTCGCTAATAGTCTCACTTAACAGTTCACAACTGCAATTTTTATGTTGTGTAAAAGGCACGCATTATTGTGCAGGTAACAGTCGCTGCAGTCACAGCCAGCCAGCCTGACTTTGTCGGCTTCCTCAAAGGCATTACCAGTTGCAAACACTACAATGCTTACTACCATGACTAGACAAAACTGTAATTGCCAGCTTAATAGGATTACCTCATTTAATAGTGGTTATAATAGTTAGCAAACACTTCACCCACCACAAGTTACGGATGGTTTGGAAGGCAATTGGTCATTATTCACTAATAGTTGCCAGGTATTGCTACCGCGCGATCTACATCGAATAATTTAAAAAACGCGAATACAAGTACGATTAGCAACAACTATTCGCGAATATTCGAATTATTTGCACAGGCCTAGTCCTGACAGCCTCATGCAACTAAGTCAAGAGAGGGCGCTATATAAGTTTACTGATGATGATTTTGGCACTAACACTAGGGCATGATACATGTTAAGATTGTCTGATAACCATTACAATGTTTCAGAGAGTGAAGTTCAGGAAAACCTAAGAACATTGGTGAAAATAACGAAATTAATGGACTTTAATGATTTTGTTTTAACGCTACTTTGTTTCCCATCTTAGACAGCTGGACAACAACGCAATCAGTGATATTACACCAGGAACATTTGATGGTCTACAAAATCTCAATGAATTGTAAGTATTAATGTTACACCAATTATGCAGCATGGAGCCTACGATTTATCTTGACCAAAGTTAGTTCTCACTGTATGCAAACAAATTAGATTAGTGCGTAGTTCAATTTTGCAATAGAAATATATCTATGTATTGTCACTTATGACACATCATAATCAACATTTGTACAATAACTAATAAATAATAAATATCCCATACAATAACACTTGTAAATAGAGGGTAGCATTCCACCGTACCATATTTTATATCGATGCACATCCAGTGTTGCCTATCGAAATTCCGTTTTTATTGTAGCTACTATTTAATGCTGGTAGGAAAATTTCTGTAAGTATTTGACCAATCACTTAGATTTAAGTATGCTTTCATGAACTCGAAACATTTATAACTTGTTTGATACCATGAAAATGCTTTCAATTGTTTTCAAAGGGGGTCCCA
>JAQQFT010000082.1:0-50909 GCA_029582265.1 Zoroaster sp. YZ-2022 | reverse complement strand
GTTGTATTTTTGCGGTGAAACCCATGCAAGTTGACGGTATTTAGAGAGGGTTGGTGTCCATGGAGGCTGCTTAAGGTACGAAAAAATTCCAAATTCAAAAGTATACAGTTTTTCTGAAAGGGAAGAACGGTTTTAATTTAGATATAAAATTTATCGGCCTCCTTGAAAACTTGGGTGTTATTCTATCCCCGCAAATGTTTTTTTTGTAATACTGTATAGTGCTGTATATTGTTTCCCGGTGAAACCGTATGCGTGCTGACGGTATTTATACAGAGGGCTAAGTGTTCATGGAGGCTGTTTGCTGCATTGAAACACTATCAAATTCAAAAGTATGTGTTTTTCAGTGGCAAAACCAAGTTTTAATTTAGATATAAAATTATCGGCCTCCTTTGAAAACTTTAAAAAGTTATTCTATCCCTATAAATGTTTTTTTGTAACACTGTATAGTGTTAGCTGTTTGCGGGAAACCGTGTTGACGGTATTTCACAGATGGCTATGTCCATGGAGGCCGTTTAAGGTACGAAATAATTATCCAAATTCAAATGTTTGGTGTTTTTCTGAAAGGGAAGAACCTAAGCTTTTAATTTAGATATAAATGTCACCCCTTGAAAAACTTCTTTAAAAGTTATTCCCATAGAAATCTTTTTTTGTAACACCGTAAGTGCGAATGCCGGTAAAACCGCCGTGTTGACATTTACAGGGTATTAAGTGTCCATGGAGACCGTTTAAGGCACGATTTTTTTTTCCCAAAATTAAAAGTATGGTGTTTATCTGAAAGGGGAAGAACCCAAGCTTTAATTTAGATATAAAAATTATTGGCCTCCCTTTGGAAAACTTTAAAAGTTATTCCCCAACCATAGAAATGTTTTTTGTAACACTGTATAGTGCTGTATTGTTTGCGGTGAAAACCGTATGTAAGTTGACGGTATTTACAGAGGGCTATGTCATGGAGGCCGTTTAAGGTACGAAAAATTATCCAAATTCAAAAAGGTGTTTTCATATGTAGAACCCAAGTTTTAATTTAGATATAAATGATCAGCCTTCCTGAAAACTTTGGTGAAGTTATTCCCAACCATAGAAATGCCCCATTTTTTTTGGTAATACTGTATAGTGTTGTATTTGCGGTGGAAACCGCATGCAAGTTGATGGTATTTTACAGAGGGCTATGTCCATGGAGGCCAAGCTTTATAATGAATTTTTTTTTCCAACTAAAAGTATGGTGTTTTTCTGAAAGGGGAGAATCCCTAAGCTTTAATTTAGAATATAAAATTATTTGCCTCCTTGAAAACTTTAAAAGTTATTCATTCCCCAACCCTAGAAATGTTTTTTGTAACACTGTATAGTGCTGTATTGTTTGCGGTGGAAACCGCATGCACAGTTGCTGTATTTTACAGAGAGGCTAAGTGTCCATGGAGGCCGTTTTGGGTACGAAATAATTATCCAAATTAAAATGTATGGTGTTTTTCTGAAAGGAAGAACCTAAGCTTTAATTTTAGATATAAAATGATCAGCCTCCCTTGAAAACTTTAAAGTTATTCCCAACCATAGAAATGTTTTTTTTTGTAACACTGTATAGTGCTGTATTGTTTGCAGAAAACCCATGCAAGTTGACAGTATTTACAGAGGGCTAAGTGTCCATGGAGGCCGTTTAAGGTACGAACAAATTATCCAAAACTATGTATGTTTTTTTGAAAGGGAAGAACCTGCTTTTAATTTAGATATAAAATTATCGGCCTCCCCTTGAAAACTTTAAAAGTTATTCCCAACCCTAGAAATGTTTTTTGTAACACTGTATAGTGCTGTATTGTTTCGGTGAAACCGTATGCAAGTTGACGGTATTTTACAGAGGGCTAAGTGTCCATGGAGGCCGTTTAAGGTACGAAATTTATCCAAATTCAAAAGTATGGTGTTTTTCTGAAAGAGAAGAACCTAAGCTTTAATTTAGATATAAAATTATCGGCCTCCCTTGAAAACTTTAAAGTTATTCCCCATCCCTATAAATGTTTTTTGTAACACTGTATAGTGTTGTATTGTTTCGAGTGAAACCGCATGCAAGTTGACGGTATTTTTACAGATGGCTAAGTGTCCATGGAGGCCGTTTAAGTTACGAAATAATTATTCCAAATTCAAATGTTTGGGTGTTTTTCTGAAAGGGAGAACCCAAGCTTTAATTTAGATATAAAATGATCGGCCTCCCTTTGAAAACTTTAAAGTTATTCCCAACCTAGAAATGTTTTTTTTGTAACACTGTATAGTGCTGTATTGTTTGCGGTGAAACCGCATACAAGTTGACGGTATTTTACAGAGGGCTAAGTGTCCATGGAGCCGTTTAAGGTACGAAATTTTTATCCAACTAAAAGTATGGTGTTTATCTGAAAGGAAGAACCTAAGCTTTAAATTTAGAAAAAATTATTACCTCCCTTGAAAACTTTAAAGTTATTCCCAACCATAGAAATTTTTTTTTGAACACTGTATAGTGCTGTATTGTTTGCGGTGAAACCGGCGCAAGTTGACGGTTGTATTTACAGAGAGCTGTGTCCATGGAGGCCGTTTGGGGTACAAAAAAATTATCCAAATTCAAAAGTATGGTGTTTTTCTGAAAGGGTAGAACCTAAGCAATTTAGATATAAAATTATCGGCCCTTTGAAACTTTAAAGTTATTCCCAACCATAGAAATGTTTTTTTTGTAATACTGAGCAGGTTGTTGTTTGCGGTGAAGCACCGCATGCAAGTTGATGTTCATAGAGGGTTTGTCCATGGAGGCCGTTTAAAGGGTAAAATTTTTTTTCCAAATTCAAAAGTATGGTGTTTTTCTGAAAGGCGAGAACCGAAGCTTTAATATAGATATAAAATTATCGGCCTCCTTGAAAACTTTAAAGTTATTCCCAACCATAGATTTTTTGTTTGTAACACTGTATAGTGCTGTATTGTTTGCGGTAGAAACCGCATGCAAATTGACAGGTATTTTTTACAGAGGGCTAAGTGTCCATGGAGAGCCGTTTAAGGTACGAACAAATTATCCAAATTCAAAATGTGGTGTTTTTCTGAAAGGGGAGAACCTAAGCTTTAATTTAGATATAAAATGATCGGCCTCCCTTGAAAACTTTAAAGGTTATTCCTACCATAGAAATGTATTTTTTTGTAACACTGTATAGTGCTGTATTGTTTGCGGTGAAACCGCATGCAAGTTGACGGTATTTTACAGAGGGCTAAGTGTCCATGGAGGCCGTTTAAGGTACGAAAAAATTCCAAATTCAAAAAGTATGGTGTTTTTCTGAAAGGGAAGAACCTAAGCTTTAATTTAGATATAAAATTATCGGCCTCATGAAAACTTTAAAAGTTATTCCCAACCCTAGAAATGTTTTTTTGTAACACTGTATAGTGCTGTATTGTTTGCGGTGAAACCGCATGCAAGTTGACCGTATTTTACAGAGGCTAAGTGTCCATGGGAGGCCGTTTAAGGTACGAAAAAAAATTATCCAAATTCAAAAAGTATGGTGTTTTTCTGAAAGGGGAGAACCTAAGCTTTAATTTAGATATAAAATTATCGGCCTCTCTTGAAAACTTTAAAAGTTATTCCAAACCCTAGAAATGTTTTTTTGTAACACTGTATAGTGCTGTATTGTTTGCGGTGAAACCGCATGCAAGTTGACGGTATTTTACAGAGGGCTAAGTGTCCATGGGGGCCGGTTTAGGTACGAAAAAAATTATCCAAATTCAAAAAGTATGGTGTTTTTCTGAAAGGGAGAACCTAAGCTTTAATTTAGATATAAAATTATCGGCCTCCTTGAAAACTTTAAAGTTATTCCCAACCCTAGAAATGTTTTTTGTAACACTGTATAGTGCTGTATTGTTTGCGGTGAAACCGCATGCAAGTTGACGGTATTTTACAGAGGGCTAAGTGTCCATGGAGGCCGTTTAAGGTACGAAAAAATTATCCAAATTCAAAGTATGGTGTTTTTCTGAAAGGGAGAACCTAAGCTTTAATTTAGATATAAAATGATCGGCCTCCTTGAAAACTTTAAAAGTTATTCCCAACCAGAAAATTTTTTTGTAACACTGTATAGTGCTGTATTGTTTGCGGTGAAACCGCATGCAAGTTGACAGTATTTTACAGAGGGCTAAGTGTCCATGGAGGCCGTTTAAGGTACGAAAAAAATTATCCAAATTCAAAAGTATGGTGTTTTTCTGAAAGGAGAACCTAAGCTTTAATTTAGATATAAAATTATCGGCCTCCTTGAAAACTTTAAAAGTTATTCCCAACCATAGAAATGTTTTTTTTTGTAACACTGTATAGTGCTGTATTGTTTGCGGTGAAACCGCATGGGATTGACGGTATTTTACAGAGGCTAAGTGTCCATGGAGGCCGTTTAAGGTACGAATTTTTCCCAAATTCAAAAGTATGGTGTTTTCTGAAAGGAAGAACCTAAGCTTTAATTTAGATATAAAATTATCGGCCTCCTTGAAAACTTTAAAGTTATTCCCAACCATAGAAATTTTTTTTTGTAACACTGTATAGGTGCTGTATTGTTTGCGGTGAAACCGCATGCAAGTTGACGGTATTTTACAGAGGGCTAAGTGTCCATGGAGGCCGTTTAAGGTACGAAAAAATTATCCAAATTCAAAGTATGGTGTTTTTTCTGAAAGGGAAGAACCTAAGCTTTAATTTAGATATAAAATTATCGGCCTCCTTGAAAACTTTAAAAGTTATTCCCAACCATAGAAATGTTTTTGTAACACTGTATAGTGCTGTATTGTTTGCGGTGAAACCGCATGGAAGTTGACGGTATTTTACAGAGGGCTAAGTGTCCATGGAGGCCGTTTAAGGTAACATTTTTTTTTCCAAATTCAAAAGTATGGTGTTTTCCTGAAAGGGGAGAACCTAAGCTTTAATTTAGATATAAAATTATCGGCCTCCCTTGAAAACTTTAAAAGTTATTCCCAAGCCTAGAAATGTTTGTTTTTTTAAACTGTATAGTGCTGTATTGTTTGCGGTGAAACCGGATGCAAGGATTGACAGTATTTTACAGAGGGCTAAGTGTCCATGGAGGCCGTTTAAGGTACGAAAACATTATCCAAATTCAAAAGTATGGTGTTTTTCTGAAAGGGGAGAACCTAAGCTTTAATTTAGATATAAAATTATCGGCCTTCCTTGAAAACTTTAAAAGTTATTCCCAACCATAGAATTGTTTTTTTGTAACACTGTATAGTGCTGTATTGTTTGCGGTGAAACCGCATGCAAGTTGACGGTATTTACACAGAGGGCTAGTGTCCATGGAGGCCGTTTAAGGTACGAAAAAAATTATCCAAATTCAAAAGTATGGTGTTTTTCTGAAAGGTGAGAACCTAAGCTTTAATTTAGATATAAAATTATCGGCCTTCCTTGAAAACTTTAAAAGTTATTCCCAACCATAGAAATGTTTTTTTGTAACACTGTATAGTGCTGTATTGTTTGCGGTGAAACCGCATGCAAGTTGACGGTATTTTACAGAGGGCTAAGTGTCCATGGAGGCCGTTTAAGGTACGAATTTTTTTTCCAAATTCAAAAGTATGGTGTTTTTCTGAAAGGGGAGAACCTAAGCTTTAATTTAGATATAAAATTATCGGCTCCCTTGAAAACTTTAAAAGTTATTCCCAACCATAGAAATGTTTTTTTGTAACACTGTATAGTGCTGTATTGTTTGCGGTGAAACCGCATGCAAGTTGACGGTATTTTACAGAGGGCTAAGTGTCCATGGAGGCCGTTTAAGGTACGAAAAAATTATCCAAATTCAAAAGTATGGTGTTTTTCTGAAAGGGAAGAACCTAAGCTTTAATTTAGATATAAAATTATCGGCCTCCCTTGAAAACTTTAAAGTTATTCCCAACCATAGAAATGTCTTTTTTTGTAACACTGTATAGTGCTGTATTGTTTGCGGTGAAACCGCATGCAAGTTGACGGTATTTTACAGAGGGCTAAGTGTCCATGGAGGCCGTTTAAGGTACGAAATTTTTTTTCCAAATTCAAAAGTATGGTATTTATGGAGTCGGAGAACCTAAGCTTTAATTTAGATATAAAATTATCGGCCTCCCTTGAAAACTTTAAAAGTTATTCCCAACCATAGAAATGTTTTTTTGTAACACTGTATAGTGCTGTATTGTTTGCGGTGAAACCGCATGCAAGTTGACGGTATTTACAGGGGACTAAGTGTCCATGGAGGCCGTTTAAGGTACGAAAATTATCCAAATTCAAAAGTATGGTGTTTTCTGAAAGGGAAGAACCTAAGCTTTAATTTAGATATAAAATTAACGCCCCCCATTGAAAACTTTAAACGTTATTCCAAACCAACTAAATGTTTTTTTGTAACACTGTATAGTGCTGTATTGTTTGCGGTGAAACCGCATGCAAGTTGACAGTATTTTACAGAGGGCTAAGTGTCCATGGAGGCCGTTTAAGGTACGAAATAATTATCCAAATTCAAAGTATGGTGTTTTTATTAAAGGGCAGAACCTAAGCTTTAATTTAGATATAAAATTATCGGCCTCCCTTGAAAACTTTAAAAGTTATTCCCAACCATAGAAATGTTTTTTTTGTAACACTGTATAGTGCTGTATTGTTTGCGGTGAAACCGCATGCAAGTTGACCGTATTTTACAGAGGGCTAAGTGTCCATGGAGGCCGTTTAAGGTACGAAATAATTATCCAAATTCAAAAGTATGGTGTTTTCTGAAAGGGGAGAACCTAAGCTTTAATTTAGATATAAAATTATCGGCCTCCTTGAAAACTTTAAAGTTATTCCCAACCATAGAAATGTTTTTTGTGTAACACTGTATAGTGCTGTATTGTTTGCGGTGAAACCGCATGCAAGTTGACAGTATTTTACAGAGTGCTAAGTGTCCATGGAGGCCGTTTAAGGTACGAAATTATCCAAATTCAAAAGTATGGTGTTTTCTGAAAGGGAAGAACCCTAAGCTTTAATTTAGATATAAAATTATCGGCCTCCCTTTAAAACTTTAAATGTTATTCCCAACCATAGAAATGTTTTTTTTTGTAACACTGTATAGTGCTGTATTGTTTGCGGTGAAACCGCATGCAAGTTGACAGTATTTACAGAGGGCTAAGTGTCCATGGAGGCCGTTTAAGGTACGAAACAATTATCCAAATTCAAAAAGTATGGTGTTTTTCTTAAATGGAGAACCTAAGCTTTAATTTAGATATAAAATTATCGGCCTCCCTTGAAAACTTTAAAAGTTATTCCCAACCATAGAAATGTTTTTTGTAACACTGTATAGTGCTGTATTGTTTGCGGTGAAACCGCATGCAAGTTGACGGTATTTTACAGAGGGCTAAGTGTCCATGGAGGCCGTTTAAGGTACGAAAAATTATCCAAATTCAAAAGTATGGTGTTTTTCTGAAAGGGAAGAATCTAAGCTTTAATTTAGATATAAAATTATCGGCCTCGCTTGAAAACTTTAAAAGTTATTCCCAACAATAGAAATGTTTTTTTGTAACACTGTATAGTGCTGTATTGTTTGCGGTGAAACCGCATGCAAGTTGAATGTCTATTACAGAGGGTTAAGTGTCAATGGAGGACGTTTAAGGTACGAAAAAATTATCCAAATTCAAAAGTATGGTGTTTTCTGAAAGGGAGAACCTAAGCTTTAATTTAGATATAAAATTATCGGCCTCCTTGAAAACTTTAAAGTTATTCCCAACCATAGAAATGTTTTTTTGTAACACTGTATAGTGCTGTATTGTTTGCGGTGAAACCGCATGCAAGTTGACGGTATTTTACAGAGGGCTAAGTGTCCATGGAGGCCGTTTAAGGTACGAAAAAATTATCCAAATTCAAAAGTATGGTGTTTTTCTGAAAGGGGAGAACCTAAGCTTTAATTTAGATATAAAATTATCGGCCTCCCTTGAAAACTTTAACAGTTATTCCCAACCTTAGAAATTTTTTTTTTGTAACACTGTATAGTGCTGTATTGTTTGCGGTGAAACCGCATGCAAGTTGACGGTATTTTACAGAGGGCTAAGTGTCCATGGAGGCCCTTTAAAGTACGAAAATATTTTCCAAATTTAAAAGTATGGTGTTTTCTGAAAGGGAAGAACCTAAGCTTTAATTTAGATATAAAATTATCGGCCTCCCTTGACAACTTTAAAAGTTATTCCCAACCATAGAAATGTTTTTTTGTAACACTGTATAGTGCTGTATTGTTTGCGGTGAAACCGCATGCAAGTTGACGGTATTTTACAGAGGGCTAAGTGTCCATGGAGGCCGTTTAAGGTACGAAATAATTATCCAAATTCAAAATGTATGGTGTTTTTTCTGAAAGGGAAGAACCTAAAGCTTTAATTTAGATATAAAATTATCGGCCTCCTTGAAAACTTTAAAAGTTATTCCCAACCATAGAATTGTTTTTTGTAACACTGTATAGTGCTGTATTGTTTGCGGTGAAACCGCATGCAAGTTGACGGTATTTTACAGAGGGCTAAGTGTCCATGGAGGCCGTTTAAGGTACGAAAAAATTATCCAAATTCAAAAGTATGGTGTTTTTCTGAAAGGGAGAACCTAAGCTTTAATTTAGATATAAAATTATCGGCCTCCCTTGAAAACTTTATAAGTTATTCCCAACCCTAGAAACATTGTTTTTGTAACACTGTATAGTGCTGTATTGTTTGCGGTGAAACCGCATGCAAGTTGACGGTATTTTACAGAGGGCTAAGTGTCCATGGAGGCCGTTTAAGGTACGAAATAATTATCCAAATTCAAAAGTATGGTGTTTTCTGAAAGGGAGAACCTAAGCTTTAATTTAGATATAAAATTATCGGCCTCCTTGAAAACTTTAAAAGTTATTCCCAACCATAGAAATCTTTTTTTTTGTAACACTGTATAGTGCTGTATTGTTTGCGGTGAAACCGCATGCAAGTTGACGGTATTTTACAGAGGGCTAAGTGTCCATGGAGGCCGTTTAAGGTACGAAATAATTATCCAAATTCAAAAGTATGGTGTTTTTCTGAAAGGGAGAACCCTAAGCTTTAATTTAGATATAAAATTATCGGCCTCCCTTTAAAACTTTAAAAGTTATTCCCAACCATAGAAATGTTTTTTTTTGTAACACTGTATAGTGCTGTATTGTTTGCGGTGAAACCGCATGCAAGTTGACTGTATTTTACAGAGGGCTAAGTGTCCATGGAGGCCGTTTAAGGTACGAAAAAATTATCCAAATTCAAATGTATGGTGTTTTTCTGAAAGGGGAGAACCTAAGCTTTAATTTAGATATAACATTATAGGCCTCCATTGAAAACTTTAAAATTTATTCCCAACCATAGAAATGTATTTTTTTGTAACACTGTATAGTGCTGTATTGTTTGCGGTGAAACCGCATGCAAGTTGACGGTATTTTACAGAGGGCTAAGTGTCCATGGAGGCCGTTTAAGGTACGAAAATTTTTTCCAAATTCAAAAGTATGGTGTTTTTCTGAAAGGGAAGAACCTAAGCTTTGATTTAGATATACAATTATCGGCCTCCCTTGAAAACTTAAAAAGTTATTCCCAACCATAGAAATGTTTTTTTGTAACACTGTATAGTGCTGTATTGTTTGCGGTGAAACCGCATGCAAGTTGAATGTATTTTACAGAGGGCTAAGTGTCCATGGAGGCCGTTTAAGGTACGAAAAATGTATCCAAATTCAAAAGTATGGTGTTTTTCTGAAAGGGAAGAACCTAAGCTCTAATTTAGATATAAAATTATAGGCCATCTTGAAAACTTTAAAAGTTATTCCCAACCATAGAAATGTTTTTTTTGTAACACTGTATAGTGCTGTATTGTTTGCGGTGAAACCGCATGCAAGTTGACCGTATTTTACAGAGGGCTAAGTGTCCATGGAGGCCGTTTAAGGTACGAAATAATTATCCAAATTCAAAAGTATGGTGTTTTTCTGAAAGGGAAGAACCTAAGCTTTAATTTAGATATAAAATTATCGGCCTCCCTTGAAAACTTTAAAAGTTATTCCCAACCATAGAAATGTTTTTTTGTAACACTGTATAGTGCTGTATTGTTTGCGGTGAAA
Organism: Zoroaster sp. YZ-2022; assembly: GCA_029582265.1. Classification (NCBI taxonomy): domain Eukaryota; kingdom Metazoa; phylum Echinodermata; class Asteroidea; order Forcipulatida; family Zoroasteridae; genus Zoroaster; species Zoroaster sp. YZ-2022. Next base: position 40,857 of record JAQQFT010000082.1, on the reverse strand, counting down.
CCGCATGCAAGTTGACAGTATTTTACAGAGGCTAAGTGTCCATGGAGGCCGTTTAAGGTACGAAAAAATTATCCAAATTCAAAAGTATGGTGTTTTTCTGAAAGGGAGAAACCTAAGCTTTAATTTAGATATAAAATTATCGGCCTCCTTGAAAACTTTAAAAGTTATTCCCAACCATAGAAATGTTTTTTGTAACACTGTATAGTGCTGTATATTGTTTGCGGTGAAACCGCATGCAAGTTGACAGGTATTTTACAGAGGGCTAAGTGTCCATGGAGGCCGTTTAAGGTACGAAAAATTATCCAAATTCAAAAGTATGGTGTTTTTCTGAAAGGGAGAACCTAAGCTTTAATTTAGATATAAAATTATCGGCCTCCTTGAAAACTTTAAAAGTTATTCCCAACCATAGAAATGTTTTTTTGTAACACTGTATAGTGCTGTATTGTTTGCGGTGAAACCGCATGCAAGTTGACCGTATTTTACAGAGGGCTAAGTGTCCATGGAGGCCGTTTAAGGTACGAAAAAATTATCCAAATTCAAAAGTATGGTGTTTTTCTGAAAGGGGAACCTAAGCTTTAATTTAGATATAAAATTATCGGCCTCCCTTGAAAACTTTAAAAGTTATTCCCAACCATAGAAATGTTTTTTTTTGTAACACTGTATAGTGCTGTATTGTTTGCGGTGAAACCGCATGCAAGTTGACGGTATTTTACAGAGGGCTAAGTGTCCATGGAGGCCGTTTAAGGTACGAAAAAATTATCCAAATTCAAAAGTATGGTGTTTTTCTGAAAGGGGAGAACCTAAGCTTTAATTTAGATATAAAATTATCGGCCTCCCTTGAAAACTTTAAAAGTTATTCCCAACCATAGAAATGTTTTTTTGTAACACTGTATAGTGCTGTATTGTTTGCGGTGAAACCGCATGCAAGTTGACGGTATTTTACAGAGGGCTAAGTGTCCATGGAGGCCGTTTAAGGTACGAAATAATTATCCAAATTCAAAAGTATGGTGTTTTTCTGAAAGCGGAGAACCTAAGCTTTAATTTAGATATAAAATTATCGGCCTCCCTTGAAAACTTTAAAAGTTATTCCCAACCATAGAAATGTTTTTTTGTAACACTGTATAGTGCTGTATTGTTTGCGGTGAAACCGCATGCAAGTTGACAGTATTTTACAGAGGGCTAAGTGTCCATGGAGGCCGTTTAAGGTACGAAAAAATTATCCAAATTCAAAAGTAAGGTGATTTCTGAAAGGAAGAACCTAAGCTTTAATTTAGATATAAAATTATCGGCCTTCCTTGAAAACTTTAAAGTTATTCCCAACCATAGAAATGTTTTTTTTTGTAACACTGTATAGTGCTGTATTGTTTGCGGTGAAACCGCATGCAAGTTGACCGTATTTTACAGAGGGCTAAGTGTCCATGGAGGCCGTTTAAGGTACGAAATAATTATCCAAATTCAAAAGTATGGTGTTTTTCTGAAAGGGGAGAACCTAAGCTTTAATTTAGATATAAAATTATCGGCCTCCCTTGAAAACTTTAAAAGTTATTCCCAACCATAGAAATGTTTTTTGTAACACTGTATAGTGCTGTATTGTTTGCGGTGAAACCGCATGCAAGTTGACCGTATTTTACAGTGGGCTAAGTGTCCATGGAGGCCGTTTAAGATAAGGAATAATTATCCAAATTCAAAAGTATGGTGTTTTCCTGAAAGGGGAGAACCTAAGCTTTAATTTAGATATAAAATTATCGGCCTCCCTTGAAAACTTTAAAGGTTATTCCCAACAATATAAATGTTTTTTGTAACACTGTATAGTGCTGTATTGTTTGCGGTGAAACCGCATGCAAGTTGACCGTATTTTACAGAGGGCTAAGTGTCCATGGAGGCCGTTTAAGGTACGAAATAATTTTCCAAATTCAAAAGTATGGTGTTTTTCTGAAAGGGGAGAACCTAAGCTTTAATTTAGATATAAAATTATCGGCCTCCCTTGAAAACTTTAAAAGTTATTCCCAACCATAGAAATGGTTTTTTTGTAACACTGTATAGTGCTGTATTGTTTGCGGTGAAACCGCATGCAAGTTGACGGTATTTTACAGAGGGCTATGTGTCCATGGAGGCCGTTTAAGGTTTATCCAAATTCAAAAGTATGGTGTTTTCTGAAAGGGTAGAACCTAAGATTTAATTTATATATAAAATTATCGGCCTCCCTTTAAAACTTTAAAAGTTATTCCCAACCATAGAAATGTTTTTTTTTTGTAACACTGTATAGTGCTGTATTGTTTGCGGTGAAACCGCATGCAAGTTGGCCGTATTTTACAGAGGGCTAAGTGTCCATGGAGGCCGTTTAAGGTACGAAAAAATTATCCAAATTCAAAAAGTATGGTGTTTTCTGAAAGGGAGAACCTAAGCTTTAATTTAGATATAAAATTATCGGCCTCCCTTGAAAACTTTAAAGTTATTCCCAACCATAGAAATCTTTTTTTTTGTAACACTGTATAGTGCTGTATTGTTTGCGGTGAAACCGCATGCAAGTTGACGGTATTTTACAGAGGGCTAAGTGTCCATGGAGGCCGTTTAAGGTACGAAAAAATTATCCAAATTCAAAAGTATGGTGTTTTTCCGAAAGGGTAGAACCTAAGCTTTAATTTAGATATAACAATATCGGCCTCACTTGAAAACATTAAAAGTTATTCCCAACCATAGAAATGTTTTTTTTGTAACACTGTATAGTGCTGTATTGTTTGCGGTGAAACCGCATGCAAGTTGACGGTATTTTACAGAGGGCTAAGTGTCCATGGAGGCCGTTTAAGGTACGAAAAATTTTCCAAATTCAAATGTATGGTGTTTTCTGAAAGGGAAGAACCTAAGCTTTAATTTAGATATAAAATTATCGGCCTCCCTTGAAAACTTTAAAGTTATTCCCAACCATAGAAATGTTTTTTGTAACACTGTATAGTGCTGTATTGTTTGCGGTGAAACCGCATGCAAGTTGACAGTATTTTACAGAGGGCTAAGTGTCCATGGAGGCCGTTTAAGGTACGAAAAATTATCCAAATTCAAAAGTATGGTGTTTTTCTGAAAGGGAGAACCTAAGCTTTAATTTAGATATAAAATTATCGGCCTCCCTTGAAAACTTTAAAAGTTATTCCCAACCATATAAACAAAATTTTTTGTAACACTGTATAGTGCTGTATTGTTTGCGGTGAAACCGCATGCAAGTTGACGGTATTTTACAGAGGGCTAAGTGTCCATGGAGGCCGTTTAAGGTACGAAAAAATTATCCAAATTCAAATGTATGGTGTTTTTCTGAAAGGGGAGAACCTAAGCTTTAATTTAGATATAAAATTATCGGCCTCCCTTGAAAACTTTAAAAGTTATTCCCAACCATAGAAATGTTTTTTTTGTAACACTGTATAGTGCTGTATTGTTTGCGGTGAAACCGCATGCAAGTTGACGGTATTTTACAGAGGGCTAAGTGTCCATGGAGGCCGTTTAAGGTACGAAAAAATTTTCCAAATTCAAAAGTATGGTGTTTTTCTGAAAGGGAAGAACCTAAGCTTTAATTTAGATATAAAATTATCGGCCTCCCTTGAAAACTTTAAAAGTTATTCCCAACCCTAGAAATGTTTTTTTGTAACACTGTATAGTGCTGTATTGTTTGCGGTGAAACCGCATGCAAGTTGACAGTATTTTACAGAGGGCTAAGTGTCCATGGAGGCCGTTTAAGGTACGAAATAATTATCCAAATTCAAAAGTATGGTGTTTTTCTGAAAGGGGAGAACCTAAGCTTTAATTTAGATATAAAATTATCGGCCTCCGTTGAAAACTTTAAAAGTTATTCCCAACCATAGAAATGTTTTTTTGTAACACTGTATAGTGCTGTATTGTTTGCGGTGAAACCGCATGCAAGTTGACAGTATTTTACAGAGGGCTAAGTGTCCATGGAGGCCGTTTAAGGTACGAAATAATTATCAAATTCAAAAGTATGGTGTTTTTCTGAAAGGGGAGAACCTAAGCTTTAATTTAGATATAAAATTATCGGCCTCCCTTGAAAACTTTAAAAGTTATTCCCAACCATAGAAATGTTTTTTTTGTAACACTGTATAGTGCTGTATTGTTTGCGGTGAAACCGCATGCAAGTTGACGGTATTTTAAAGAGGGCTAAGTGTCCATGGAGGCCGTTTAAGGTACGAAAATTTTTTACTAATTCAAAAGTATGGTGTTTTTCTGAAAGGGGAGAACCTAAGCTTTAATTTAGATATAAAATTATCGGCCTCCCTTGGAAACTTTAAAAGTTATTCCCAACCCTAGACATGTTTTTTTTGTAACACTGTATTGTGCTGTATTTTTTGCGGTGAAACCGCATGCAAGTTGACGGTATTTTACAGAGGGCTAAGTGTCCATGGAGGCCGTTTAAGGTACGAAATAATTATCCAAATTCAAATGTATGGTGTTTTTCTGAAAGGGAAGAACCTAAGCTTTAATTTAGATATAAAATTATCGGCCTCACTTGAAAACTTTAAAAGTTATTCCCAACCATAGAAATGTTTTTTTTTGTAACACTGTATAGTGCTGTATTGTTTGCGGTGAAACCGCATGCAAGTTGACTGTATTTTACAGAGGGCTAAGTGTCCATGGAGGCCGTTTAAGGTACGAAAAAATTATCCAAATTCAAAAGTATGGTGTTTTTCTGAAAGGGAAGAACCTAAGCTTTAATTTAGATATAAAATTATCGGCCTCTCTTGAAAACTTTAAAAGTTATTCCCAACCATAGAACTCTTTTTGTACCACTGTATAGTGCTGTATTGTTTGCGGTGAAACCGCATGCAAGTTGACCGTATTTTACAGAGGGCTAAGTGTCCATGGAGGCCGTTTAAGGTACGAAATAATTATCCAAATTCAAAAGTATGGTGTTTTTCTGAAAGAGGAGAACCTAAGCTTTAATTTAGATATAAAATTATCGGCCTCCCTTGAAAACTTTAAAAGTTATTCCCAACCATAGAAATGTTTTTTTTGTAACACTGTATAGTGCTGTATTGTTTGCGGTGAAACCGCATGCAAGTTGACGGTATTTTACAGAGGGCTAAGTGTCCATGGAGGCCGTTTAAGGTACGAAAAATTATCCAAAATTAAAAAGTATGGTGTTTTTCTGAAAGGGAGAACCTAAGCTTTAATTTAGATATAAAATTATAAGGCCTCCCTTGAAAACTTTAAAAGTTATTCCCAACCATAGAATTTTTTTTTGTAACACTGTATAGTGCTGTATTGTTTGCGGTGAAACCGCATGCAAGTTGACAGTATTTTACAGAGGGCTAAGTGTCCATGGAGGCCGTTTAAGGTACGAAAAAAATTATCCAAATTCAAAAGTATGGTGTTTTTCTGAAAGGGAGAACCTAAGCTTTAATTTAGATATAAAATTATCGGCCTCCTTGAAAACTTTAAAGTTATTCCCAACCAGAAATGTTTTTTGTAACACTGTATAGTGCTGTATTGTTTGCGGTGAAACGCATAGTTGACGGTATTTTACAGAGGGCTAAGTGTCCATGGAGGCCGTTTAAGGTACGAAATAATTATCAAATTCAAAAGTATGGTGTTTTTCTGAAAGGGAGAACCTAAGCTTTAATTTAGATATAAAATTATCGGCCTCCTTGAAAACTTTAAAGTTATTCCCAACCATAGAAATGTTTTTTTTGTAACACTGTATAGTGCTGTATTGTTTGCGGTGAAACCGCATGCAAGTTGAAGGTATTTTACAGAGGGCTAAGTGTCCATGGAGGCCGTTTAAGGTACGAAATAATTATCCAAATTCAAAAGTATGGTGTTTTTCTGAAAGGGGAGAACCTAAGCTTTAATTTAGATATAAAATTATCGGCCTCCCTTGAAAACTTTAAAGTTATTCCCAACCATAGAAATGTTTTTTTTGTAACACTGTATAGTGCTGTATTGTTTGCGGTGAAACCGCATGCAAGTTGACCGTATTTTACAGAGGGCTAAGTGTCCATGGAGGCCGTTTAAGGTACGAAAAAATTATCCAAATTCAAAAAGTATGGTGTTTTCTGAAGGGAGAACCTAAGCTTTAATTTAGATATAAAATTATCGGCCTCCATTGAAAACTTTAAACGTTATTCCCAACCATCGAAATGTTTTTTTGTAACACTGTATAGTGCTGTATTGTTTGCGGTGAAACTGCATGGAAGTTGACGGTATTTTACAGAGGGCTATGTGTCCATGGAGGCCGTTTAAGGTACGAAAAAATTATCCAAATTCAAAAGTATGGTGTTTTTCTGAAAGGGAGAACCTAAGCTTTAATTTAGATATAAAATTATCGGCCTCCTTGAAAACTTTAAAAGTTATTCCCAACCATAGAAATGTTTTTTGTAACACTGTATAGTGCTGTATTGTTTGCGGTGAAACCGCATGCAAGTTGACAGTATTTTACAGAGGGCTAAGTGTCCATGGAGGCCGTTTAAGGTACGAAATAATTATCCAAATTCAAAAGTATGGTGTTTTCTGAAGGGAAGAACCTAAGCTTTAATTTAGATATAAAATTATCGGCCTCCTTGAAAACTTTAAAGTTATTCCCAACCATAGAAATGTTTTTTGTAACACTGTATAGTGCTCTATTGTTTGCGGTGAAACCGTAGGCAAGTTGACGGTATTTTACAGAGGGCTAAGTGTCCATGGAGGCCGTTTAAGGTACGAAAAAAATTCCAAATTAAAAAGTATGGTGTTTTTCTGAAAGGGAGAACCTAAGCTTTAATTTAGATATAAAATTATCGGCCTCCTTGAAAACTTTAAAGTTATTCCCAACCATAGAAATGTTTTTGTAACACTGTATAGTGCTGTATTGTTTGCGGTGAAACCGCATGCAAGTTTGACAGTATTTTACAGAGGGCTAAGTGTCCATGGAGGCCGTTTAAGGTACGAAAAAAAATTCCAAATTCAAAAGTATGGTGTTTTTCTGAAAGGGAGAACCTAAGCTTTAATTTAGATATAAAATTATCGGCCTCCTTGAAAACTTTAAAAGTTATTCCCAACCATAGAAATGTTTTTTGTAACACTGTATAGTGCTGTATTGTTTGCGGTGAAACCGCATGCAAGTTGACAGTATTTTACAGACGGCTAAGTGTCCATGGAGGCCGTTTAAGGTACGAAAAAATTATCCAAATTCAAATGTATGGTGTTTTTCTGAAGGGGAGAACCTAAGCTTTAATTTAGATATAAAATTATCGGCCTCCCTTGAAAACTTTAAAAGTTATTCCCAACCATAGAAATGTTTTTTGTAACACTGTATAGTGCTGTATTGTTTGCGGTGAAACCGCATGCAAGTTGACAGTATTTTACAGACGGCTAAGTGTCCATGGAGGCCGTTTAAGGTACGAAAAAATTATCCAAATTCAAAAGTATGGTGTTTTTCTGAAAGGGAGAACCTAAGCTTTAATTTAGATATAAAATTATCGGCCTCCTTGAAAACTTTAAAGTTATTCCCAACCATAGAAATGTTTTTTTGTAACACTGTATAGTGCTGTATTGTTTGCGGTGAAACCGCATGCAAGTTGACAGTATTTTACAGAGGGCTAAGTGTCCATGGAGGCCGTTTAAGGTACGAAATAATTATCCAAATTCAAAAGTATGGTGTTTTCTGAAGGGGAGAACCTACGATTTAATTTAGATATAAAATTATCGGCCTCCCTTGAAAATTTTAAAAGTTACTCCCAACCATAGAAATGTTTCTGTTGTAACACTGTATAGTGCTGTATTGTTTGCGGTGAAACCGCATGCAAGTTGACAGTATTTTACAGAGGGCTAAGTGTCCATGGAGGCCGTTTAAGGTACGAAAAAAATTATCCAAATTCAAAAGTATGGTGTTTTTCTGAAAGGAGAACCTAAGCTTTAATTTAGATATAAAATTATCGGCCTCCTTGAAAACTTTAAAGTTATTCCCAACCATAGAAATGTTTTTTGTAACACTGTATAGTGCTGTATTGTTTGCGGTGAAACCGCATGCAAGTTGACAGTATTTTACAGAGGGCTAAGTGTCCATGGAGGCCGTTTAAGGTACGAAAAAATTATCCAAATTCAAAAGTATGGTGTTTTTCTGAAAGGGAGAACCTAAGCTTTAATTTAGATATAAAATTATCGGCCTCCCTTGAAAACTTTAAAAGTTATTCCCAACCATAGAAATGTTTTTTGTAACACTGTCTAGTGCTGTATTGTTTGCGGTGAAACCGCATGCAAGTTGACTGTATTTTACAGAGTCTAAGTGTCCATGGAGGACGTTTAAGGTACGAAAAAATTATCCAAATTCAAAAGTATGGTGTTTTTCTGAAAGGGAGAACCTAAGCTTTAATTTAGATATAAAATTATCGGCCTCCTTGAAAACTTTAAAAGTTATTCCCAAACATAGAAATGTTTTTTGTAACACTGAATCGTGCTGTATTGTTTGCGGTGAAACCGCATTTAAGTTGACAGTATTTTGCGGAGGGCTAAGTGTGCATGGAGGCCGTTTAAGGTATGAAGAAATTATCCAAATTCAAATGTATGGTGTTTTTCTGAAAGGGGAGAACCTAAGCTTTAATTTAGATATAAAATTATCGGCCTCCCTTGAAAACTTTAAAAGTTATTCCCAACCCTAGACTTTTTTTTTTTGTAACACTGTATAGTGCTGTATTGTTTGCGGTGAAACCGCATGCAAGTTGACGGTATTTTACAGAGGGCTAAGTGTCCATGGAGGCCGTTTAAGGTACGAAATAAATTCCAAATTCAAAAAGTATGGTGTTTTTCTGAAAGGGAGAACCTAAGCTTTAATTTAGATATAAAATTATCGGCCTCCTTGAAAACTTTAAAGTTATTCCCAACCATAGAAATGTTTTTTGTAACACTGTATAGTGCTGTATTGTTTGCGGTGAAACCGCATGCAAGTTGACAGTATTTTACAGAGGGCTAAGTGTCCATGGAGGCCGTTTAAGGTACGAAATAATTAACCAAATTCAAAAGTATGGTGTTTTTCTGAAAGGGGAGAACCTAAGCTTTAAGTTAGATATAAAATTATCGGCCTCCTTTGAAACTTTAAAAGTTATTCCCAACCATAGAAATGTTTTTTTTGTAACACTGTATAGTGCTGTATTGTTTGCGGTGAAACCGCATGCAAGTTGACCGTATTTTACAGAGGGTTAAGTGTCCATGGAGGCCGTTTAAGGTACGAAAAATGTATTCAAATTCAAAAGTATGGTGTTTTTCTGAAGGGAGAACCTAAGCTTTAATTTAGATATAAAATTATCAGCCTCCTTGAAAACTTTAAAGTTATTCCCAACCATAGAAATGTTTTTTTGTAACATTGTATAGTGCTCTATTGTTTGCGGTGAAACCGCATGCAAGTTGACGGTATTTTACAGAGGGCTAAGTGTCCATGGAGGCCGTTTAAGGTACGAAAAAAATTTCCAAATTCAAAAGTATGGTGTTTTCTGAAATGGGAGAACCTAAGCTTTAATTTAGATATAAAATTATCTGCCTCCTTGAAAACTTTAAAAGTTATTCCCAACCATAGAAATGTTTTTTGTAACAGTGTATAGTGCTGTATTGTTTGCGGTGAAACCGCATGCAAGTTGACGGTATTTTACAGAGGGCTAAGTGTCCATGGAGGCCGTTTAAGGTACGAAAAAATTATCCAAATTCAAACGTATGGTGTTTTTCTGAAAGGGGAGAACCTAAGCTTTAATTTAGATATAAAATTATCGGCCTCCTTGAAAACTTTAAAAGTTATTCCCAACCATAGAAATCTTTTTTGTAACACTGTATAGTGCTGTATTGTTTGCGGTGAAACCGCATGCAAGTTGACAGTATTTTACAGAGGGCTATTTGTCCATGGAGGCCGTTTAAGGTACGAAAAAATTATACAAATTCAAAAGTATGGTGTTTTTCTGAAAGGGAGAACCTAAGCTTTAATTTAGATATAACATTAACGGCCTCCTTGAAAACTTTAAAAGTTATTCCCAACCATAGAAATGTTTTTTTTGTAAAACTGTATAGTGCTGTATTGTTTGCGGTGAAACCGCATGCAAGTTGACCGTATTTTACAGAGGGCTAAGTGTCCATGGAGGCCGTTTAAGGTACGAAAAAATTATCCAAATTCAAAAGTATGGTGTTTTTCTGAAAGGCGAGAACCTAAGCATTAATTTAGATATAAAATTATCGGCCTCCCTTGAAAACTTTAAAAGTTATTCCCAACCATAGAAATGTTTTTTTTGTAACACTGTATAGTGCTGTATTGTTTGCGGTGAAACCGCATGCAAGTTGACAGTATTTTACAGAGGGCTAAGTGTCCATGGAGGCCGTTTAAGGTACGAAAAAATTATCCAAATTCAAAAGTATGGTGTTTTTCTGAAAGGGAGAACCTAAGCTTTAATTTAGATATAAAATTATCGGCCTCCTTGAAAACTTTAAAAGATATTCCCAACCATAGAAATGTTTTTTTGTAACACTGTATAGTGCTGTATTGTTTGCGGTGAAACCGCATGCAAGTTGACCGTATTTTACAGAGGGCTAAGTGTCCATGGAGGCCGTTTAAGGTACGAAAAAATTATCCAAATTCAAAAGTATGGTGTTTTTCTGAAATGGAGAACCTAAGCTTTAATTTAGATATAAAATTATCGGCCTCCTTGAAAACTTTAAAAGTTATTCCCAACCATAGAAATGTTTTTTTGTAACACTGTATAGTGCTGTATTGTTTGCGGTGAAACCGCATGCAAGTTGACAGTATTTTGCGGAGGGCTAAGTGTACATGGATGTCGTTTAAGGTACGAAAAAATATCCAAATTCAAAAGTATGGTGTTTTTCTGAAAGGCAAGAACCTAAGCTTTAATTTAGATATAATTTTATCGGCCTCCCTTGAAAACTTTAAAGTTATTCCCAACCATAGAAATGTTTTTGTAACACTGTATAGTGCTGTATTTTTTGCTCTGAAACAGCATGCAACTAGACTGTATTATACAGAGGGCTAATATACCATGGAGGCCGTTTAAGGTACGAAATAATTATCCAAATTCAAAAGTATGGTGTTTTTCTGAAAGGGGAGAACCTAAGCTTTAATTTAGATATAAAATTATCGGCCTCCCTTGAAAACTTTAAAAGTTATTCCCAACCATAGAAATGTTTTTTTTGTAACACTGTATAGTGCTGTATTGTTTGCGGTGAAACCGCATGCAAGTTGACCGTATTTTACAGAGGGCTAAGTGTCCATGGAGGCCGTTTAAGGTACGAAATAATTTTCCAAATTCAAAAGTATGGTGTTTTTCTGAAAGGGGAGAACCTAAGCTTTAATTTAGATATAAAATTATCGGGCTTCCTCGAAAACTTTAAAAGTTATTCCCAACCATAGAAATGTTTTTTTTGTAACACTGTATAGTGCTGTATTGTTTGCGGTGAAACCGCATGCAAGTTGACCGTATTTTACAGAGGGCTAAGTGTCCATGGAGGCCGTTTAAGGTACGAAATAATTATCCAAATTCAAAAGTATGGTGTTTTTCTGAAAGGGGAGAACCTAAGCTTTAATTTAGATATAAAATTATCGGCCTCCCTTGAAAACTTTAAAAGTTATTCCCAACCATAGAAATGTTTTTTTGTAACACTGTATAGTGCTGTATTGTTTGCGGTGAAACCGCATGCAAGTTGACGGTATTTTACAGAGGGCTAAGTGTCCATGGAGGCCGTTTAAGGTACGAAAAAAAATCCAAATTCAAAAGTATGGTGTTTTTCTGAAAGGGGAGAACCTAAGCTTTAATTTAGATATAAAATTATCGGCCTACCTTGAAAACTTTAAAAGTTATTCCCAACCATAGAAATCTTTTTTTTTTGTAACACTGTATAGTGCTGTATTGTTTGCGGTGAAACCGCATGCAAGTTGACGGTATTTTACAGAGGGCTAAGTGTCCATGGAGGCCGTTTAAGGTACGAAATAATTATCCAAATTCAAAAGTATGGTGTTTTTCTGAAAGGGGAGACCCTAAGCTTTAATTTAGATATAAAATTATCGGCCTCCCTTGAAAACTTTAAAAGTTATTCCCAACCATAGAAATTTTTTTTGTAACACTGTATAGTGCTGTATTGTTTGCGGTGAAACCGCATGCAGATTGACAGTATTTTACAGAGGGCTAAGTGTCCATGGAGGCCGTTTAAGGTACGAAAAAAATTCAAATTCAAAAGTATGGTGTTTTTCTGAAAGGGAGAACCTAAGCTTTAATTTAGATATAAAATTATCGGCCTCCTTGAAAACTTTAAAGTTATTCCCAACCATAGAAATGTTTTTTTGTAACACTGTATAGTGCTGTATTGTTTGCGGTGAAACCGCATGCAAGTTGACGGTATTTTACAGAGGGCTAAGTGTCCATGGAGGCCGTTTAAGGTACGAAAAAAATTATCCAAATTCAAAAGTATGGTGTTTTTCTGAAAGGGGAGAACCTAAGCTTTAATTTAGATATAAAATTATCGGCCGTCCTTGAAAACTTTAAAAGTTATTCCCAACCATAGAAATGTTTTTTTTTGTAACACTGTATAGTGCTGTATTGTTTGCGGTGAAACCGCATGCAAGTTGACCGTATTTTACAGAGGGCTAAGTGTCCATGGAGGCCGTTTAAGGTACGAAATAATTATCCAAATTCAAAAGTATGGTGATTTTCTGAAAGGGAGAACCTAAGCTTTAATTTAGATATAAAATTATCGGCCTCCCTTGAAAACTTTAAAAGTTATTCCCAACCATAGAAATGTTTTTTTGTAACACTGTATAGTGCTGTATTGTTTGCGGTGAAACCGCATGCAAGTTGACCGTATTTTACAGAGGGCTAAGTGTCCATGGAGGCCGTTTAAGGTACGAAAAAAATATCCAAATTCAAAAGTATGGTGTTTTTCTGAAAGGGAGAACCTAAGCTTTAATTTAGATATAAAATTATCGGCCTCCCTTGAAAACTTTAAAAGTTATTCCCAACCATAGAAGAAGAAAAATTTGTAACACTGTATAGTGCTGTATTGTTTGCGGTGAAACCGCATGCAAGTTGACCGTATTTTACAGAGGGCTAAGTGTCCATGGAGGCCGTTTAAGGTACGAAAAAATTATCCAAATTCAAAAGTATGGTGTTTTTCTGAAAGGGAGAACCTAAGCTTTAATTTAGATATAAAATTATCGGCCTCCCTTGAAAACTTTAAAGTTATTCCCAACCATAGAAATGTTTTTTTGTAACACTGTATAGTGCTGTATTGTTTGCGGTGAAACCGCATGCAAGTTGACAGTATTTTACAGAGGGCTAAGTGTCCATGGAGGCCGTTTAAGGTACGAAAAAAATTATCCAAATTCAAAAGTATGGTGTTTTTCTGAAAGGGAGAACCTAAGCTTTAATTTAGATATAAAATTATCGGCCTCCTTGAAAACTTTAAAAGTTATTCCCAACCATAGAAATGTTTTTGTAACACTGTATAGTGCTGTATTGTTTGCGGTGAAACCGCATGCAAGTTGACGGTATTTTACAGAGGGCTAAGTGTCCATGGAGGCCGTTTAAGGTATGAAAAAATTTCCAAATTCAAATGTATGGTGTTTTTCTCAAAGGGGAGAACCTAAGCTTTAATTTAGATATAAAATTATCGGCCTCCTTGAAAACTTTAAAGTTATTCCCAACCATAGAAATGTTTTTTTGTAACACTGTATAGTGCTGTATTGTTTGCGGTGAAACCGCATGCAAGTTGACAGTATTTTACAGAGGGCTAAGTGTCCATGGAGGCCGTTTAAGGTACGAAAAAAATTCAAATTCAAAAGTATGGTGTTTTTCTGAAAGGGAGAACCTAAGCTTTAATTTAGATATAAAATTATCGGCCTCCCTTGAAAACTTTAAAAGTTATTCCCAAAAATATAAATGTTTTTTGTAACACTGTATAGTGCTGTATTGTTTGCGGTGAAACCGCATGCAAGTTGACTGTATTTTACAGAGGGCTAAGTGTCCATGGAGGCCGTTTAAGGTACGAAAAAATTATCCAAATTCAAAAGTATGGTGTTTTTCTGAAAGGGAGAACCTAAGCTTTAATTTAGATATAAAATTATCGGCCTCCTTGGAAACTTTAAAAGTTATTCCCAACCATAGAAATGTTTTTTTTGTAACACTGTATAGTGCTGTATTGTTTGCGGTGAAACCGCATGCAAGTTGACGGTATTTTACAGAGGGCTAAGTGTCCATGGAGGCCGTTTAAGGTACGAAAAAATTATCCAAATTCAAAAGTATGGTGTTTTTCTGAAAGGTGAGAACCTAAGCTTTAATTTAGATATAAAATTATCGGCCTCCTTGAAAACTTTAAAGTTATTCCCAACCATAGAAATGTTTTTGTTAAACACTGTATAGTGCTGTATTGTTTGCGGTGAAACCGCATGCAAGTTGACGGTATTTTACAGAGGGCTAAGTGTCCATGGAGGCCGTTTAAGGTACGAAAAAAAATTCCAAATTCAAAAGTATGGTGTTTTTCTGAAAGGGAAGAACCTAAGCTTTAATTTAGATATAAAATTATCGGCCTCCCTTGAAAACTTTAAAGTTATTCCCAACCATAGAAATGTTTTTTTGTAACACTGTAGAGTGCTGTATTGTTTGCGGTGAAACCGCATGCAAGTTGACAATATTTTACAGAGGGCTAAGTGTCCATGGAGGCCGTTTAAGGTACGAAAAAAAATCCAAATTCAAAAGTATGGTGTTTTTCTGAAAGGGAAGAACCTAAGCTTTAATTTAGATATAAAATTATCGGCCTCCCTTGAAAACTTTAAAAGTTATTCCCAACCATAGAAATGTTTTTTTTTTTAATACTGTAGAGTGCTGTATTGTTTGCGGTGAAACCGCATGCAAGTTGACGGTATTTTAAAGAGGGCTAAGTGTCCATGGAGGCCGTTTAAGGTACGAAAAAATTATCCAAATTCAAAAGTATGGTGTTTTTCTGAAAGGGAGAACCTAAGCTTTAATTTAGATATAAAATTATCGGCCTCCCTTGAAAACTTTAAATGTTATTGCCAACCCTAGAAATGTTTTTTGTAACACTGTATAGTGCTGTGATGTTTGCGGTGAAACCGCATGCAAGTTGACCGTATTTTACAGCGTGCTAAGTGTCCATGGAGGCCGTTTAAGGTATGAAGACATTATCCAAATTCAAAAGTTTGGTGTTTTCTGAAAGGGGGAGAACCTAAGCTTTAATTTAGATATAAAATTATCGGCCTCCTTGAAAACTTTAAAAGTTATTCCCAACCATAGAAATGTTTTTTGTAACACTGTATAGTGCTGTATTGTTTGCGGTGAAACCGCATGCAAGTTGACAGTATTTTACAGAGGGCTAAGTGTCCATGGAGGCCGTTTAAGGTACGACAAAATTATCCAAATTCAAAAGTATGGTGTTTTTCTGAAAGGGAGAACCTAAGCTTTAATTTAGATATAAAATTATCGGCCTCCCTTGAAAACTTTAAATGTTATTCCCAACCATAGAAATGTTTTTTTGTAACAAAGTATAGTGCTGGATTGTTTGCGGAGAAAACGCATGCAAGTTGACAGTATTTTACAGAGGGCTAAGTGTCCATGGAGGCCGTTTAAGGTACGAAAAATTATCCAAATTCAAAAGTATGGTGTTTTTCTGAAAGGGAGAACCTAAGCTTTAATTTAGATATAAAATTATCGGCCTCCTTGAAAACTTTAAAAGTTATTCCCAACCCTAGAAATGTTTTTTTTTTGTAACACTGTATAGTGCTGTATTGTTTGCGGTGAAACCGCATGCAAGTTGACAGTATTTTACAGAGGGCTAAGTGTCCATGGAGGCCGTTTAAGGTACGAAAAAATTATCCAAATTCAAAAGTATGGTGTTTTTCTGAAAGGGAGAACCTAAGCTTTAATTTAGATATAAAATTATCGGCCTCCTTGAAAACTTTAAAGTTATTCCCAACCATAGAAATGTTTTTTTGTAACACTGTATAGTGCTGTATTGTTTGCGGTGAAACCGCATGCAAGTTGACAGTATTTTACAGAGGGCTAAGTGTCCATGGAGGCCGTTTAAGGTACGAAAAAATTATCCAAATTCAAAAGTATGGTGTTTTCTGAAAGGGAGAACCTATGCTTTAATTTAGATATAAAATTATCGGCCTCCCTTGAAAACTTTAAAGTTATTCCCAACCATAGAAATGTTTTTTTTGTAACACTGTATAGTGCTGTATTGTTTGCGGTGAAACCGCATGCAAGTTGACAGTATTTTACAGAGGGCTAAGTGTCCATGGAGGCCGTTTAAGGTACGAAAAAAATTTCCAAATTCAAAAGTATGGTGTTTTTCTGAAAGGGGAGAACCTAAGCTTTAATTTAGATCTAAAATTATCGACCTCCCTTGAAAACTTTAAAAGTTATTCCCAACCATAGAAATGTTTTTTGTATAACACTGTATAGTGCTGTATTGTTTGCGGTGAAACCGCATGCAAGTTGACGGTATTTTACAGAGGGCTAAGTGTCCATGGAGGCCGTTTAAGGTACGAAATAAGTATCCAAATTCAAAGGTATGGTGTTTTTCTGAAAGGGGAGAACCTAAGCTTTAATTTAGATATAAAATTATCGGCCTCCCTTGAAAACTTTAAAAGTTATTCCCAACCATAGAAATGTAATTTTTGGTAAAACTGTATAGTGCTGTATTGTTTGCGATGAAACCGCATGCAAGTTGACCGTATTTTACAGAGGGCTAAGTGTCCATGGAGGCCGTTTAAGGTACGAAAAAATTATCCCAAATTCAAAAGTATGGTGTTTTCCTGAAGGGAGAACCTAAGCTTTAATTTAGATATAAAATTATCGGCCTCCTTGAAAACTTTAAAGTTATTCCCAACCATAGAAATGTTTTTTTGTAACACTGTATAGTGCTGTATTGTTTGCGGTGAAACCGCATGCAAGTTGACAGTATTTTACAGAGGGCTAAGTGTCCATGGAGGCCGTTTATGTTACGAAATAATTATCAAAATTCAAAGGTATGGTGTTTTTCTGAAAGGGAGAACCTAAGCTTTAATTTAGATATAAAATTATCGGCCTCCTTGAAAACTTTAAAAGTTATTCCCAACCATAGAAATGTTTTTTGTAACACTGTATAGTGCTGTATTGTTTGCGGTGAAACCGCATGCAAGTTGACAGTATTTTACAGAGGGCTAAGTGTCCATGGAGGCCGTTTAAGGTACGAAAAAATTCCAAATTCAAAAGTATGGTGTTTTTCTGAAAGGGAGAACCTAAGCTTTAATTTAGATATAAAATTATCGGCCTCCCTTGAAAACTTTAAAGTTATTCCCAACCATAGAAATGTTTTTGTAACACTGTATAGTGCTGTATTGTTTGCGGTGAAACCGCATGCAAGTTGACAGGATTTTACAGAGGGCTAAGTGTCCATGGAGGCCGTTTAAGGTACGAAAAAATTATCCAAATTCAAATGTATGGTGTTTTTCTGAAAGGGGAGAACCTAAGCTTTAATTTAGATATAAAATTATCGGCCTCCTTGAAAACTTTAAAAGTTATTCCCAACCATAGAAACCTTGTTTTTGTAACACTGTATAGTTCTGTATTGTTTGCGGTGAAACCGCATGCAAGTTGACGGTATTTTACAGAGGGCTAAGTGTCCATGGAGGCCGTTTAAGGTACGAAAAAAAAAAAAAATTCAAACGTATGGTGTTTTTCTGAAAGGGAGAACCTAAGCTTTAATTTAGATATAAAATTATCGGCCTCCTTGAAAACTTTAAAGTTATTCCCAACCATAGAAATGTTTTTTTGTAACACTGTATAGTGCTGTATTGTTTGCGGTGAAACCGCATGCAAGTTGACGGTATTTTACAGAGGGCTAAGTGTCCATGGAGGCCGTTTAAGGTACGAAAAAAAAAAAAAATTCAAACGTATGGTGTTTTTCTGAAAGGGAAGAACCTAAGCTTTAATTTAGATATAAAATTATCGGCCTCCCTTGAAAACTTTAAAGTTATTCCCAACCATAGAAATCTTTTTTTGTAACACTGTATAGTGCTGTATTGTTTGCGGTGAAACCGCATGCAAGTTGACAGTATTTTACAGAGGGCTAAGTGTCCATGGAGGCCGTTTAAGGTACGAAAAAAAATTATCCAAATTCAAAAGTATGGTGTTTTTCTGAAAGGGAGAACCTAAGCTTTAATTTAGATATAAAATTATCGGCCTCCTTGAAAACTTTAAAGTTATTCCCAACCATAGAAATGTTTTTTGTAACACTGTATAGTGCTGTATTGTTTGCGGTGAAACCGCATGCAAGTTGACAGTATTTTACAGAGGGCTAAGTGTCCATGGAGGCCGTTTAACGTACGAAAAAATTATCCAAATTCAAAAGTATGGTGTTTTCTGAAAGGGAGAACCTAAGCTTTAATTTAGATATAAAATTATCGGCCTCCCTTGAAAACTTTAAAGTTATTCCCAACCATAGAAATCTTTTTTTTTTTTTGTAACACTGTATAGTGCTGTATTGTTTGCGGTGAAACCGCATGCAAGTTGACAGTATTTTCAGAGGGCTAAGTGTCCATGGAGGCCGTTTAAGGTACGAAAATAATTATCCAAATTCAAAAGTATGGTGTTTTTCTGAAAGGGGAGAACCTACGATTTAATTTAGATATAAAATTAGCGGCCTCCCTAGAAAACTTTAAAAGTTATTCCCAACCATAGAAATGTTTTTTTGTAACACTGTATAGTGCTGTATTGTTTGCGGTGAAACCGCATGCAAGTTGACGGTATTTTACAGAGGGCTAAGTGTCCATGGAGGCCGTTTAAGGTACGAAAAAATTATCCAAATTCAAAAGTATGGTGTTTTTCTGAAAGGGAGAACCTAAGCTTTAATTTAGATATAAAATTATCGGCCTCCTTGAAAACTTTAAAGTTATTCCCACCCATAGACATGTTTTTTTTGTAACACTGTATAGTGCTGTATTGTTTGCGGTGAAACCGCATGCAAGTTGACTGTTTTTTACAGAGGCTAAGTGTCCATGGAGGCCGTTTAAGGTACAAAAAATTTTCCAAATTCAAAAGTATGGTGTTTTTCTGAAAGGGAGAACCTAAGCTTTAATTTAGATATAAAATTATCGGCCTCCTTGAAAACTTTAAAGGTTATTGCCAAGCCTAGAAATGTTTTTTTTTGTTACACTGTATAGTGCTGTATTGTTTGCGGTGAAACCGCATGCAAGTTGACAGTATTTTACGGCGGGCTAAGTGTCCATGGAGGCCGTTTAAGGTACGAAAAAATTATCCAAATTCAAACGTATGCTGTTTTTCTGAAAGGGGAGAACCTAAGCTTTAATTTAGATATAAAATTATCGGCCTCCTTGAAAACTTTAAAGTTATTCCCAACCATAGAAATGTTTTTTTGTAACACTGTATAGTGCTGTATTGTTTGCGGTGAAACCGCATGCAAGTTGACAGTATTTTACAGAGGGCTAAGTGTCCATGGAGGCCGTTTAAGGTACGATTTTTCCAAATTCAAAAGTATGGTGTTTTTCTGAAGGGGAGAACCTAAGCTTTAATTTAGATATAAAATTATCGGCCTCCTTGAAAACTTTAAAGTTATTCCCAACCATAGAAATGTTTTTTGTAACACTGTATAGTGCTTTATTGTTTGCGGTGAAACCGCATGCAAGTTGACGGTATTTTACAGAGGGCTAAGTGTCCATGGAGGCCGTTTAAGGTAAGAAAAAAATTATCCAAATTCTAAAGAATGGTGTTTTACCGAAAGGGGAGACCCCGAGCGATAAGTTAGATATAAATTTATCGGCCTCACTTGAAAATTGTAAAAGTGATTCACAATCCTAGAAATGTATAATTTTTGTAACACTGTATAGTGCTGTATTGTTTGCGGTGAAACCGCATGCAAGTTGACGGTATTTTACAGAGGGCTAAGTGTCCATGGAGGCCGTTTAAGGTACGAAAAAATTTTCCAAATTCAAAAGTATGGTGTTTTTCTGAAAGGGTAGAACCTAAGCTTTAATTTAGATATAAAATTATCGGCCTCACTTGAAAACATTAAAAGTTATTCCCAACCATAGAAATCTTTTTGTTGTAACACTGTATAGTGCTGTATTGTTTGCGGTGAAACCGCATGCAAGTTGACGGTATTTTACAGAGGGCTAAGTGTCCATGGAGGCCGTTTAAGGTACGAAAAAATTTCCAAATTCAAAAGTATGGTGTTTTTCTGAAAGGGGAGAACCTAAGCTTTAATTTAGATATAAAATGATCGGCCTCCCTTGAAAATTTAAAAGTTATTCCCAACCATAGAAATGTTTTTTGTAACACTGTATAGTGCTGTATTGTTTGCGGTGAAACCGCATGCAAGTTGACGGTATTTTACAGAGGGCTAAGTGTCCATGGAGGCCGTTTAAGGTACGAAAAAAATTTCCAAATTCAAAAGTATGGTGTTTTTCTGAAAGGGGAGAACCTAAGCTTTAATTTAGATATAAAATTATCGGCCTCACTTGAAAACTTTAAAGTTATTCCCAACCATAGAAATGTTTTTTTGTAAAACTGTTTAGTGCTTTATTGTTTTCTGTGTAACCGCTTGCAAGTTTACTGTATTTTAAAGAGGGCTAAGTGTCCATGGAGGCCGTTTAAGGTACGAAACAATTATCCAAATTCAAAAGTATGGTGTTTTCTGAAGGGAGAACCTAAGCTTTAATTTAGATATAAAATTATCAGCCTCCTTGAAAACTTTAAAGTTATTCCCAACCATAGAAATGTTTTTTTGTAACACTGTATAGTGCTGTATTGTTTGCGGTGAAACCGCATGCAAGTTGACAGTATATTTACAGAGGGCTAAGTGTCCATGGAGGCCGTTTAAGGTACGAAAAAAATTCCAAATTCAAAAGTATGGTGTTTTTCTGAAAGGGAGAACCTAAGCTTTAATTTAGATATAAAATTATCGGCCTCCTTGAAAACTTTAAAGTTATTCCCAACCATAGAATTGTTTTTTGTAACACTGTATAGTGCTGTATTGTTTGCGGTGAAACCGCATGCAAGTTGACGGTATTTTACAGAGGGCTAAGTGTCCATGGAGGCCGTTTAAGGTACGAAAAAATTATCCAAATTCAAAAGTATGGTGTTTTTCTGAAAGGGGAGAACCTAAGCTTTAATTTAGATATAAAATTATCGGCCTCCCTTGAAAACTTTAAAAGTTATTCCCAACCCTAGAAATGTTTTTGTAACACTCTATAGTGCTGTATTGTTTGCGGTGAAACCGCATGCAAGTTGACCGTATTTTACAGAGGGCTAAGTGTCCATGGAGGCCGTTTAAGGTACGAAAAAATTATCCAAATTCAAAAGTATGGTGTTTTTCTGAAAGGGAGAACCAAAGATATAATTTAGATATCAAATTATCGGCCTCCCTTGAAAACTTTAAAGTTATTCCCAACCATAGAAATGTTTTTTGTAACACTGTATAGTGCTGTATTGTTTGCGGTGAAACCGCATGCAAGTTGACAGTATTTTACAGAGGGCTAAGTGTCCATGGAGGCCGTTTAAGGTACGAAAAAATTATCCAAATTCAAAAGTATGGTGTTTTCTGAAAGGGAGAACCTAAGCTTTAATTTAGATATAAAATTATCGGCCTCCCTTGAAAACTTTAAAGTTATTCCCAACCATAGAAATGTTTTTTTGTAACACTGTATAGTGCTGTATTGTTTGCGGTGAAACCGCATGCAAGTTGACAGTATTTTACAGAGGGCTAAGTGTCCATGGAGGCCGTTTAAGGTACGAAAAAATTATTCCAAATTCAAAAGTATGGTGTTTTTTCTGAAAGGGAGAACCTAAGCTTTAATTTAGATATAAAATTATCGGCCTCCTTGAAAACTTTAAAGTTATTCCCAACCATAGAAATGTTTTTTGTAACACTGTATAGTGCTGTATTGTTTGCGGTGAAACCGCATGCAAGTTGACAGTATTTTACAGAGGGCTAAGTGTCCATGGAGGCCGTTTAAGGTACGAAAAAAATTATCCAAATTCAAAAGTATGGTGTTTTTCTGAAAGGGAGAACCTAAGCTTTAATTTAGATATAAAATTATCGGCCTCCTTGAAAACTTTAAAGTTATTCCCAACCATAGAAATGTTTTTTGTAACACTGTATAGTGCTGTATTGTTTGCGGTGAAACCGCATGCAAGTTGACAGTATTTTACAGAGGGCTAAGTGTCCATGGAGGCCGTTTAAGGTACGAAAAATTATCCAAATTCAAAAGTATGGTGTTTTCTGAAAGGGAGAACCTAAGCTTTAATTTAGATATAAAATTATCGGCCTCCTTGAAAACTTTAAAGTTATTCCCAACCATAGAAATGTTTTTTTGTGTAACACTGTATAGTGCTGTATTGTTTGCGGTGAAACCGCATGCAAGTTGACCGTATTTTACAGAGGGATAAGTGTCCATGGAGGCCGTTTAAGGTACGAAAATGAATTCCAAATTCAAAAGTATGGTGTTTTTCTGAAAGGGGAGAACCTAAGCTTTAATTTAGATATAAAATTATCGGCCTCCCTTGAAAACTTTAAAAGTTATTCCCAACCATAGAAATGTTTTTGTAACACTGTATAGTGCTGTATTGTTTGCGGTGAAACCGCATGCAAGTTGACAGTATTACAGAGGGCTAAGTGTCCATGGAGGCCGTTTAAGGTACGAAAAAATTATCCAAATTCAAAAGTATGGTGTTTTCTGAAAGGGAGAACCTAAGCTTTAATTTAGATATAAAATTATCGGCCTCCTTGAAAACTTTAAAGTTATTCCCAACCATAGAAATGTTTTTTTGTAACACTGTATAGTGCTGTATTGTTTGCGGTGAAACCGCATGCAAGTTGACAGTATTTTACAGAGGGCTAAGTGTCCATGGAGGCCGTTTAAGGTACGAAAAAATTCCAAATTCAAAAGTATGGTGTTTTTCTGAAAGGGTAGAACCTAAGCTTTAATTTAGATATAAATTTATCGGCCTCCCTTGAAAACTTTAAAAGTTACTCCCAAACATAGAATATGTTTTTTCGTACCACAGTATTGTGCTGTATTGTTTGCGGTGAAACCGTATGCAAGTTGACAGTATTTTACAGAGGGCTAAGTGTCCATGGAGGCCGTTTAAGGTACGAAAAAATTATCCAAATTCAAAAGTATGGTGTTTTTCTGAAAGGGGAGAACCTAAGCTTTAATTTAGATATAAAATTATCGGCCTCCTTGAAAACTTTAAAGTTATTCCCAACCCTAGAAATGTTTTTTGTAACACTGTATAGTGCTGTATTGTTTGCGGTGAAACCGCATGCAAGTTGACTGTATTTTACAGAGGTCTAACTGTCCATGGAGGCCGTTTAAGGTACGAAAAAATTATCCAAATTCAAAAGTATGGTGTTTTTCTGAAAGGGAGAACCTAAGCTTTAATTTAGATATAAAATTATCGGCCTCCTTGAAAACTTTAAAGTTATTCCCAACCATAGAAATGTTTTTTTGTAACACTGTACAGTGCTGTATTGTTTGCGGTGAAACCGCATGCAAGTTGACCGTATTTTACAGAGGGCTAAGTGTCCATGGAGGCCGTTTAAGGTACGAAAAAATTATCCAAATTCAAAAGTATGGTGTTTTTTCTGAAAGGGAGAACCTAAGCTTTAATTTAGATATAAAATTATCGGCCTCCCTTGAAAACTTTAAAAGTTATTCCCAACCATAGAAATGTTTTTTTGTAACACTGTATAGTGCTGTATTGTTTGCGGTGAAACCGCATGCAAGTTGACCGTATTTTACAGAGGGCTAAGTGTCCATGGAGGCCGTTTAAGGTACGAAAAATTATCCAAATTCAAAAAGTATGGTGTTTTTCTGAAAGGGGAGAACCTAAGCTTTAATTTAGATATAAAATTATCGGCCTCCTTGAAAACTTTAAAAGTTATTCCCAACCATAGAAACCTTTTTTTTGTAACACTGTATAGTTCTGTATTGTTTGCGGTGAAACCGCATGCAAGTTGACGGTATTTTACAGAGGGCTAAGTGTCCATGGAGGCCGTTTAAGGTACGAAAAAATTATCCAAATTCAAAAGTATGGTGTTTTTCTGAAAGAGGAGAACCTCAGCTTTAATTTAGATATAAAATTATCGGCCTCCTTGTAAACATTAAAAGTTATTCCCAACCATAGAAATCTTTTTTTGTAACACTGTATAGTGCTGTATTGTTTGCGGTGAAACCGCATGCAAGTTGACTGTATTTTACAGAGGGCTAAGTGTCCATGGAGGCCGTTTAAGGTACGAAAAAATTATCCAAATTCAAAAGTATGGTGTTTTTCTGAAAGGGAGAACCTAAGCTTTAATTTAGATATAAAATTATCGGCCTCCTTGAAAACTTTAAAGTTATTCCCAACCATAGAAATGTTTTTGTAACACTGTATAGTGCTGTATTGTTTGCGGTGAAACCGCATGCAAGTTGACAGTATTTTACAGAGGGCTAAGTGTCCATGGAGGCCGTTTAAGGTACGAAAAAAATTATCCAAATTCAAAAGTATGGTGTTTTCTGAAAGGGGAGAACCTAAGCTTTAATTTAGATATAAAATTATCGGCCTCCTTGAAAACTTTAAAGTTATTCCCAACCATAGAAATGTTTTTTGTAACACTGTATAGTGCTGTATTGTTTGCGGTGAAACCGCATGCAAGTTGACGGTATTTTACAGAGGGCTAAGTGTCCATGGAGGCCGTTTAAGGTACGAAAAAAATTTCCAAATTAAAAAGTATGGTGTTTTCTGAAAGGGAGAACCTAAGCTTTAATTTAGATATAAAATTATCGGCCTCCTTGAAAACTTTAAAAGTTATTCCCAACCATAGAAATGTTTTTTGTAATACTGTATAGTGCTGTATTGTTTGCGGTGAAACCGCATGCAAGTTGACAGTATTTTACAGAGGGCTAAGTGTCCATGGAGGCCGTTTAAGGTACGAAAAAATTATCCAAATTCAAAAGTATGGTGTTTTTCTGAAAGGGGAGAACCTAAGCTTTAATTTACATATAAAATTATCGGCCTCCTTGAAAACTTTAAAGTTATTCCCAACCATAGAAATGTTTTTTGTAACACTGTATAGTGCTGTAATTGTTTGCGGTGAAACCGCATGGAAGTTGACTGTATTTTACAGAGGGCTAAGTGTCCATGGAGGCCGTTTAAGGTACGAAAATAAATTCCAAATTCAAAAGTATGGTGTTTTTCTGAAAGGGGAGAACCTAAGCTTTAATTTAGATATAAAATTATCGGCCTCCTTGAAAACTTTAAAAGTTATTCCCAACCATAGAAATGTTTTTGTAACACTGTATAGTGCTGTATTGTTTGCAGTGAAACCGCATGCAAGTTGACAGTATTTTACAGAGGGCTAAGTGTCCATGGAGGCCGTTTAAGGTACGAAAAAATTATCCAAATTCAAAAGTATGGTGTTTTTCTGAAAGGGAGAAACCTAAGCTTTAATTTAGATATAAAATTATCGGCCTCCTTGAAAACTTTAAAAGTTATTCCCAACCCTAGAAATGTTTTTTGTAACACTGTATAGTGCTGTATTGTTTGCGGTGAAACCGCATGCAAGTTGACAGTATTTTACAGAGGGCTAAGTGTCCATGGAGGCCGTTTAAGGTACGAAAAAATTATCCAAATTCAAAAGTATGGTGTTTTTCTGAAGGGAGAACCTAAGCTTTAATTTAGATATAAAATTATCGGCCTTCCTTGAAAACTTTAAAAGTTATTCCCAACCCTAGAAATGTTTTTTTGTAACACTGTATAGTGCTGTATTGTTTGCGGTGAAACCGCATGCAAGTTGACAGTATTTTACAGGGGGCTAAGTGTCCATGGAGGCCGTTTAAGGTACAAAATAATTATCCAAATTCAAAAGTATAGTGTTTTTCTGAAAGGGGAGAACCTAAGCTTTAATTTAGATATAAAATTATCGGCCTCCTTGAAAACTTTAAAGTTATTCCCAACCATAGAAATGTTTTTTGTGTAACACTGTATAGTGCCGTATTGTTTGCGGTGAAACCGCATGCAAGTTGACTGTATTTTACAGAGGGCTAAGTGTCCATGGAGGCCGTTTAAGGTACGAATAAATTATCCAAATTCAAAAGTATGCTGTTTTTCTCAAAGGGGAGAACCTAAGCTTTAATTTAGATATAAAATTATCGGCCTCGCTTGGAAACTTTAAAAGTTATTCCCAATCCTAGAAATGTTTTTTGTGTAACACTGTATAGTGCTGTATTGTTTGCGGTGAAACCGCATGCAAGTTGACGGTATTTTACAGAGGGCTAAGTGTCCATGGAGGCCGTTTAAGGTACGAAAATAAATTTCCAAATTCAAAAGTATGGTGTTTTTCTGAAAGGGAAGAACCTAAGCTTTAACTTAGATATAAAATTATCGGCCTCCCTTGAAAACTTTAAAAGTTATTCCCAACCATAGAAATGTTTTTTTTTGTAACACTGTATAGTGCTGTATTGTTTGCGGTGAAACCGCATGCAAGTTGACGGTATTTTACAGAGGGCTAAGTGTCCATGGAGGCCGTTTAAGGTATGAAAAAATTATCCAAATTCAAAAGTATGGTGTTTTTCTGAAAGGGGAGAACCTAAGCTTTAATTTAGATATAAAATTATCGGCCTCCTTTGAAACTTTAAAAGTTATTCCCAACCATAGAAATCTTTTTTTGTGTAACACTGTATAGTGCTGTAATGTTTGCGGTGAAACCGCATGGAAGTTGACGGTATTTTACAGAGGGCTAAATGTCCATGGAGGCCGTTTAAGGTACGAAAAAAAATGCCAAATTCAAAAGTATGGTGTTTTCTGAAAGGGGAGAACGTAAGCTTTAATTTAGATGTAAAATGATCGGCCTCCCTTGAAAACTTTAAAAGTTATTCCCAACCATAGAAATATTTTTTTTGTAACACTGTATAGTGCTGTATTGTTTGCGGTGAAAGCGCATGCAAGTTGACAGTATTTTACAGAGGGCTAAGTGTCCATGGAGGCCGTTTAAGGTACGAAAAAATTATCCAAATTCAAAAGTATGGTGTTTTTCTGAAAGGGGAGAACCTAAGCTTTAATTTAGATATAAAATTATCGGCCTCCCTTGAAAACTTTAAAGGTTATTCCCAACCATAGAAATATTTTTTGTAACACTGTATAGTGCTGTATTGTTTAAGGTGAAACCGCATGCAGATTGACAGTATTTTACAGAGGGCTAAGTGTCCATGGAGGCCGTTTAAGGTACGAAAAAAATTCCAAATTCAAAAGTATGGTGTTTTTCTGAAAGGGAGAACCTAAGCTTTAATTTAGATATAAAATTATCGGCCTCCCTTGAAAACTTTAAAAGTTATTCCCAACCATAGAAATGTTTTGTTGTTGTAACACTGTATAGTGCTGTATTGTTTGCAGTGAAACCGCATGCAAGTTGACGGTATTTTACAGAGGGCTAAGTGTCCATGGAGGCCGTTTAAGGTACGAAAAAAATTATCCAAATACAAAAGTATGGTGTTTTTCTGAAAGGGGAGAACCTAAGCTTTAATTTAGATATAAAATTATCGGCCTCCCTTGAAAACTTTAAAAGTTATTCCCAACCATAGAAATGTTTTTTTGTAACACTGTATAGTGCTGTATTGTTTGCCGTGAAACCGCATGGAAGTTGACTGTATTTTACAGAGGGCTAAGTGTCCATGGAGGCCTTTTAAGGTACAATATTTATTTCCAAATTCAAAAGTATGCTGTTTTCTGAAAGGGAGAACCTAAGCTTTAATTTAGATATAAAATTATCAGCCTCCTTGAAAACTTTAAAAGTTATTCCCAACCATAGAAATGTTTTTTTTTGTAACACTGTATAGTGCTGTATTGTTTGCGGTGAAACCGCATGCAAGTTGACGGTATTTTACAGAGGATAAGTGTCCATGGAGGCCGTTTAAGGTACGAAAAAATTATCCAAATTCAAAAGTATGGTGTTTTTCTGAAAGGGGAGAACCTAAGCTTTAATTTAGATATAAAACTTATCGGCCTCCCTTGAAAACTTTAAAAGTTATTCCCAACAATAGAAATGTTTTTTTGTAACACTGTATAGTGCTGTATTGTTTGCTGTGAAACCGCATGCAAGTTGACAGTATTTTACCCAGGGCTAAGTGTCCATGGAGGCCGTTTAAGGTACGAAATAATTATCCAAATTCAAAAGTATGGTGTTTTTCTGAAAGAACCTAAGCTTTAATTTAGATATAAAATTATCGGCCTCCCTTGAAAACTTTAAAAGTTATTCCCAACAATAGAAATGTTTTTTTGTAACACTGTATAGTGCTGTATTGTTTGCGGTGAAACCGCATGCAAGTTGACAGTATTTTACAGAGGGCTAAGTGTCCATGGAGGCCGTTTAAGGTACGAAAAAAATTCCAAATTCAAAAGTATGGTGTTTTCTGAAAGGGAGAACCTAAGCTTTAATTTAGATATAAAATTATCGGCCTCCTTGAAAACTTTAAAGTTATTCCCAACCCTAGAAATGTTTTTTTGTAACACTGTATAGTGCTGTATTGTTTGCGGTGAAACCGCATGCAAGTTGACAGTATTTTACAGAGGGCTAAGTGTCCATGGAGGCCGTTTAAGGTACGAAAATAAATTATCCAAATTCAAAAGTATGGTGTTTTCTGAAAGGGAGAACCTAAGCTTTAATTTAGATATAAAATTATCGGCCTCCTTGAAAACTTTAAAGTTATTCCCAACCATAGAAATGTTTTTGTAACACTGTATAGTGCTGTATTGTTTGCGGTGAAACCGCATGCAAGTTGACAGTATTTTACAGAGGGCTAAGTGTCCATGGAGGCCGTTTAAGGTACGAAAAAATTATCCAAATTCAAAAGTATGGTGTTTTTCTGAAGGGGAGAACCTAAGCTTTAATTTAGATATAAAATTATCGGCCTCCCTTGAAAACTTTAAAACATCTACCCAACCATAGAAAAGTTTTTGTTGTAACAATGACTAGTGCTGTATTGTTTGCGGTGAAACCGCATGCAAGTTGACAGTATTTTACAGAGGGCTAAGTGTCCATGGAGGCCGTATAAGGTACGAAAAAATTATCCAAATTCAAAAGTATGGTGTTTTCTGAAGGGGAGAACCTAAGCTTTAATTTAGATATAAAATTATCGGCCTCCTTGAAAACTTTAAAGTTATTCCCAACCATAGAAATGTTTTTTTGTAACACTGTATAGTGCTGTATTGTTTGCGGTGAAACCGCATGCAAGTTGACAGTATTTTACAGAGGCTAAGTGTCCATGGAGGCCGTTTAAGGTACGAAAAAAATTATCCAAATTCAAAAGTATGGTGTTTTTCTGAAAGGGAGAACCTAAGCTTTAATTTAGATATAAAATTATCGGCCTCCCTTGAAAACTTTAAAAGTTATTCCCAACCATAGAAATGTTTTTGTAACACTGTATAGTGCTGTATTGTTTGCGGTGAAACCGCATGCAAGTTGACAGTATTTAGAGGGCTAAGTGTCAATGGAGGCCGTTTAAGGTACGAAACAAATTATCCAAATTCAAAAGTACACTGTTACGAAAGAAACATTTCTAAGCTTTAATTTAGATATAAAATTATCGGCCTCCCTTGAAAACTTTAAAGTTATTCCCAACCATAGAAATGTTTTTTTGTAACACTGCATAGTGGTGTATTGTTTGCGGTGAAACCGCATGCAAGTTGACCGTATTTTACAGAGGGCTAAGTGTCCATGGAGGCCGTTTAAGGAGCGAAATAATTATCAAATTCAAAAGTATGGTGTTTTTCTGAAAGGGAGAACCTAAGCTTTAATTTAGATATAAAATTATCGGCCTCCCTTGAAAACTTTAAAGTTATTCCCAACCATAGAAATGTTTTTTTGTAACACTGTATAGTGCTGTATTGTTTGCGGTGAAACCGCATGCAAGTTGACAGTATTTTGCGGAGGGCTAAGTGTGCATGGAGGCCGTTTAAGGTATGAAGAAATTGTCCAATTCCAAAAGTCATGGTGTTTTCTGAAAGGGAGAACCTAAGCTTTAATTTAGATATAAAATTATCGGCCTCCTTGAAAACTTTAAAGTTATTCCCAACCATAGAAATGTTTTTTGTAACACTGTATAGTGCTGTATTGTTTGCGGTGAAACCGCATACAAGTTGACAGTATTTTACAGAGGCTAAGGGGACATGGGGGCCCTTTAATGTAACGAATAAATATGCAAATTCAAAAGTATGGTTTTTTTCTGAAAGGGGGGAACCATAGGATTAATTTAGATATAAAATTATAGGCCTCCTTGAAAACTTTAAAGTTATTCCCAACCATAGAAATGTTTTTTGTAACACTGTATAGTGCTGTATTGTTTGCGGTGAAACCGCATGCAAGTTGACAGTATTTTACAGAGGGCTAAGTGTCCATGGAGGCCGTTTAAGGTACGAAAAAATTATCCAAATTCAAAAGTATGGTGTTTTTCTGAAAGGGAGAACCTAAGCTTTAATTTAGATATAAAATTATCGGCCTCCTTGAAAACTTTAAAAGTTATTCCCAACCATAGAAATGTTTTTGTAACACTGTATAGTGCTGTATTGTTTGCGGTGAAACCGCATGCAAGTTGACAGTATTTTACAGAGGGCTAAGTGTCCATGGAGGCCGTTTAAGGTACGAAAAAATTATCCAAATTCAAAAGTATGGTGTTTTTCTGAAGGGAGAACCTAAGCTTTAATTTAGATATAAAATTATCGGCCTCCTTGAAAACTTTAAAGTTATTCCCAACCATAGAAATGTTTTTTGTAACACTGTATAGTGCTGTATTGTTTGCGGTGAAACCGCATGCAAGTTGACAGTATTTTACAGAGGCTAAGTGTCCATGGAGGCCGTTTAAGGTACGAAAAATTATCCAAATTCAAAAGTATGGTGTTTTTCTGAAAGGGAGAACCTAAGCTTTAATTTAGATATAAAATTATCGGCCTCCTTGAAACTTTAAAAGTTATTCCCAACCATAGAAATGTTTTTTTGTAACACTGTATAGTGCTGTATTGTTTGCGGTGAAACCGCATGCAAGTTGACAGTATTTTACAGAGGGCTAAGTGTCCATGGAGGCCGTTTAAGGTACGAAAATAAATTATCCAAATTCAAAAGTATGGTGTTTTTCTGAAGGGAGAACCTAAGCTTTAATTTAGATATAAAATTATCGGCCTCCTTGAAAACTTTAAAGTTATTCCCAACCATAGAAATGTTTGTTTTGTAACACTGTATAGTGCTGTATTGTTTGCGGTGAAACCGCATGCAAGTTGACCGTATTTTACAGAGGGCTAAGTGTCCATGGAGGCCGTTTAAGGTACGAAAAAAAATTACAAATTCAAAAGTATGGTGTTTTTCTGAAAGGGGAGAACCTAAGCTTTAATTTAGATATAAAATTATCGGCCTCCTTGAAAACTTTAAAGTT
Organism: Zoroaster sp. YZ-2022; assembly: GCA_029582265.1. Lineage (NCBI taxonomy): Eukaryota > Metazoa > Echinodermata > Asteroidea > Forcipulatida > Zoroasteridae > Zoroaster > Zoroaster sp. YZ-2022. The sequence continues at coordinate 9,422 of JAQQFT010000082.1, read as the reverse complement.
ATTCCCAACCATAGAAATGTTTTTTGTAACACTGTATAGTGCTGTATTGTTTGCGGTGAAACCGCATGTAAGTTGACAGTATTTTACAGAGGGCTAAGTGTCCATGGAGGCCGTTTAAGGTACGAAAAAATTATCCAAATTCAAAAGTATGGTGTTTTCTGAAGGGAGAACCTAAGCTTTAATTTAGATATAAAATTATCGGCCTCCTTGAAAACTTTAAAGTTATTCCCAACCATAGAAATCTTTTTTTTTGTAACACTGTATAGTGCTGTATTGTTTGCGGTGAAACCGCATGCAAGTTGACAGTATTTTACAGAGGGCTAAGTGTCCATGGAGGCCGTTTAAGGTACGAAAAAATATATCCAAATTCAAAAGTATGGTGTTTTTCTGAAAGGGAGAACCTAAGCTTTAATTTAGATATAAAATTATCGGCCTCCTTGAAAACTTTAAAAGTTATTCCCAACCATAGAAATGTTTTTGTAACACTGTATAGTGCTGTATTGTTTGCGGTGAAACCGCATGCAAGTTGACAGTATTTTACAGAGGGCTAAGTGTCCATGGAGGCCGTTAAGGTACCAAAAAAATTAACCAAATACAAAATAAGGTTTTTTTAAGAAAGGAGAAACCAAAAGATTTAAAATAGATATAAAATCATAGGCCTCCCTTGAAAAATTTAAAAGTTATTCCCAACCCTAGAAATGTTTTTTGTAACACTGTATAGTGCTGTATTGTTTGCGGTGAAACCGCATGCAAGTTGACAGTATTTTACAGAGGGCTAAGTGTCCATGGAGGCCGTTTAAGGTACGAAAAAATTATCCAAATTCAAAAGTATGGTGTTTTTCTGAAAGGGAGAACCTAAGCTTTAATTTAGATATAAAATTATCGGCCTCCTTGAAAACTTTAAAAGTTATTCCCAACCATAGAAATGTTTTTTGTAACACTGTATAGTGCTGTATTGTTTGCGGTGAAACCGCATGCAAGTTGACAGTATTTTACAGAGGGCTAAGTGTCCATGGAGGCCGTTTAAGGTACGAAAAAATTATCCAAATTCAAAAGTATGGTGTTTTCTGAAAGGGAGAACCTAAGCTTTAATTTAGATATAAAATTATCGGCCTCCTTGAAAACTTTAAAGTTATTCCCAACCATAGAAATGTTTTTTTGTAACACTGTAGAGTGCTGTATTGTTTGCGGTGAAACCGCATGCAAGTTGACGGTATTTTAAAGAGGGCTAAGTGTCCATGGAGGCCGTTTAAGGTACGAATAAATTATCCAAATTCAAAAGTATGATGTTTTTCTGAAAGGGGAGAACCTAAGCTTTAATTTAGATGTAAAATTATCGGCCTCCCTTGAAAACTTTAAAAGTTATTCCCAACCATAGAAATCTTTTTTTTTTGTAACACTGTATAGTGCTGTATTGTTTGCGGTGAAACCGCATGCAAGTTGACGGTATTTTACAGAGGGCTAAGTGTCCATGGAGGCCGTTTAAGGTACGAAAAAAATTTCCAAATTCAAAAGTATGGTGTTTTTCTGAAAGGGGAGAACCTAAGCTTTAATTTAGATATAAAATTATCGGCCTCCCTTGAAAACTTTAAAAGTTATTCCCAACCATAGAAATGTTTTTTGTAACACTGTATAGTGCTGTATTGTTTGCAGTGAAACCGCATGCAAGTTGACGGTATTTTACAGAGGGCTAAGTGTCCATGGAGGCCGTTTAAGGTACGAAAATATTATCCAAATTCAAAAGTATGGTGTTTTTCTGAAACGGGAGAACCTAAGCTTTAATTTAGATATAAAATTATCGGCCTCCCTTGAAAACTTTAAAAGTTATTCCCAACCATAGAAATCTTGTTTTTTGTAACACTGTATAGTGCTGTATTGTTTGCAGTGAAACCGCATGCAAGTTGACGGTATTTTACAGAGGGCTAAGTGTCCATGGAGGCCGTTTAAGGTACGAAAAAATTATCCAAATTCAAAAGTATGGTGTTTTTCTGAAATGGGAGAACCTAAGCTTTAATTTAGATATAAAATTATCGGCCTCCCTTGAAAACTTTACAAGTTATTCCCAACCATAGAAATGTTTTTGTAACACTGTATAGTGCTGTATTGTTTGCGGTGAAACCGCATGCAAGTTGACAGTATTTACAGAGGGCTAAGTGTCCATGGAGGCCGTTTAAGGTACGAAAAATTATCCAAATTCAAAAGTATGGTGTGTTTTCTGAAAGGGGAGAACCTAAGCTTTAATTTAGATATAAAATTATCGGCCTCCTTGAAAACTTTAAAGTTATTCCCAACCATAGAAATGTTTTTTGTAACACTGTATAGTGCTGTATTGTTTGCGGTGAAACCGCATGCAAGTTGACAGTATTTTACAGAGGGCTAAGTGTCCATGGAGGCCGTTTAAGGTACGAAAAAATTATCCAAATTCAAAAGTATGGTGTTTTTCTGAAAGGGAGAACCTAAGCTTTAATTTAGATATAAAATTATCGGCCTCCTTGAAAACTTTAAAGTTATTCCCAACCATAGAAATGTTTTTGTAACACTGTATAGTGCTGTATTGTTTGCGGTGAAACCGCATGCAAGTTGACAGTATTTTACAGAGGGCTAAGTGTGTCCATGGAGGCCTTTTAAGGTACGAAAAAATTATCCAAATTCAAAAGTATGGTGTTTTTCTGAAAGGGAGAACCTAAGCTTTAATTTAGATATAAAATTATCGGCCTCCCTTGTAATCTTTAAAAGTTATTGCCAACCATAGAATTGTTTTTTTTGTAACACTGTATAGTGCTCTATTGTTTGCGGTGTAACCGCATGCATGTTGACTGTATTTTACAGAGGGCTAAGTGTCCATGGAGGCCGTTTAAGGTACGAAAAATTATCCAAATTCAAAAGTATGGTGTTTTTCTGAAGGGGAGAACCTAAGCTTTAATTTAGATATAAAATTATCGGCCTCCTTGAAAACTTTAAAAGTTATTCCCAACCATAGAAATGTTTTTTTGTAACACTGTATAGTGCTGTATTGTTTGCGGTGAAACCGCATGCAAGTTGACAGTATTTTACAGAGGGCTAAGTGTCCATGGAGGCCGTTTAAGGTACGAAAAAATTATCCAAATTCAAAAGTATGGTGTTTTTCTGAAAGGGAGAACCTAAGCTTTAATTTAGATATAAAATTATCGGCCTCCTTGAAAACTTTAAAAGTTATTCCCAACCATAGAAATGTTTTTTTGTAACACTGTATAGTGCTGTATTGTTTGCGGTGAAACCGCATGCAAGTTGACAGTATTTTACAGAGGGCTAAGTGTCCATGGAGGCCGTTTAAGGTACGAACAAAAATTCCAAATTCAAAAGTATGGTGTTTTTCTGAAAGGGGAGAACATAAGCTTTAATTTAGACATAAAATTATCGGCCTCCCTTGAAAACTTTAAAAGTTATTCCCAACCATAGAAATGTTTTTTGTAACACTGTATAGTGCTGTATTGTTTGCGGTGAAACCGCATGCAAGTTGACGGTATTTTACACAGGGCTAAGTGTCCATGGAGGCCGTTTAAGGTACGAAAAAAAAATCCAAATTCAAAAGTATTGTGTTTTTATGAAAGGGGAGAACCAAACATTTAATTTAGATATAAAATTATCGGCCTCCTTGAAAACTTTAAAGTTATTCCCAACCCTAGAAATGTTTTTTGTAACACTGTATAGTGCTGTATTGTTTGCGGTGAAACCGCATGCAAGTTGACAGTATTTTACAGAGGGCTAAGTGTCCATGGAGGCCGTTTAAGGTACGAAAAAATTATCCAAATTCAAAAGTATGGTGTTTTTCTGAAAGGGAGAACCTAAGCTTTAATTTAGATATAAAATTATCGGCCTCCTTGAAAACTTTAAAGTTATTCCCAACCATAGAAATGTTTTTGTAACTCTGTTCAGTGCTGTATTGTTTGCGGTGAAACCGCATGCAAGTTGACTGTATTTTACAGAGGGCTAAGTGTCCATGGAGGCCGTTTAAGGTACGAATAAATTATCCAAATTCAAAAGTATGCTGTTTTTCTCAAAGGGGAGAACCTAAGCTTTAATTTAGATATAAAATTATCGGCCTCCTTGAAAACTTTAAAGTTATTCCCAACCATAGAAATCTTTTTTTTTGTAACACTGTATAGTGCTGTATTGTTTGCGGTGAAACCGCATGCAAGTTGACGGTATTTTACAGAGGGCTAAGTGTCCATGGAGGCCGTTTAAGGTACGAAAATAAATTTCCAAATTCAAAAGTATGGTGTTTTTCTGAAAGGGAAGAACCTAAGCTTTAATTTAGATATAAAATTATCGGCCTCCCTTGAAAACTTTAAAAGTTATTCCCAACCTAGAAATGTTTTTTGTAACACTGTATAGTGCTGTATTGTTTGCGGTGAAACCGCATGCAAGTTGACAGTATTTTACAGAGGGCTAAGTGTCCATGGAGGCCGTTTAAGGTACGAAAAATTATCCAAATTCAAAAGTATGGTGTTTTTCTGAAAGGGAGAACCTAAGCTTTAATTTAGATATAAAATTATCGGCCTCCCTTGAAAACTTTAAAGTTATTCCCAACCATAGAAATGTTTTTTGTAACACTGTATAGTGCTGTATTGTTTGCGGTGAAACCGCATGCAAGTTGACGGTATTTACAGAGGGCTAAGTGTCCATGGAGGCCGTTTAAGGTACGAAAAATTATCCAAATTCAAAAGTATGGTGTTTTCTGAAAGGGAGAACCTAAGCTTTAATTTAGATATAAAATTATCGGCCTCCTTGAAAACTTTAAAAGTTATTCCCAACCCTAGAAATGTTTTTTGTAACACTGTATAGTGCTGTATTGTTTGCGGTGAAACCGCATGCAAGTTGACAGTATTTTACAGAGGGCTAAGTGTCCATGGAGGCCGTTTAAGGTACGAAAAAATTATCCAAATTCAAAAGTATGGTGTTTTTCTGAAGGGAGAACCTAAGCTTTAATTTAGATATAAAATTATCGGCCTCCTTGAAAACTTTAAAGTTATTCCCAACATAGAAATGTTTTTTTGTAACACTGTATAGTGCTGTATTGTTTGCAGTGAAACCGCATGCAAGTTGACAGTATTTTACAGAGGGCTAAGTGTCCATGGAGGCCGTTTAAGGTACGAAAATAAATTATCCAAATTCAAAAGTATGGTGTTTTTCTGAAAGGGAGAACCTAAGCTTTAATTTAGATATAAAATTATCGGCCTCCTTGAAAACTTTAAAAGTTATTCCCAACCATAGAAATGTTTTTGTAACACTGTATAGTGCTGTATTGTTTGCGGTGAAACCGCATGCAAGTTGACAGTATTTTACAGAGGGCTAAGTGTCCATGGAGGCCGTTTAAGGTACGAAAAATTATCAAAATTCAAAAGTATGGTGTTTTTCTGAAAGGGAGAACCTAAGCTTTAATTTAGATATAAAATTATCGGCCTCCTTGAAAACTTTAAAAGTTATTCCCAACCATAGAAATGTTTTTTTGTAACACTGTATAGTGCTGTATTGTTTGCGGTGAAACCGCATGCAAGTTGACAGTATTTTACAGAGGGCTAAGTGTCCATGGAGGCCGTTTAAGGTACGAAAAAATTATCCAAATTCAAAAGTATGGTGTTTTTCTGAAAGGGAGAACCTAAGCTTTAATTTAGATATAAAATTATCGGCCTCCTTGAAAACTTTAAAAGTTATTCCCAACCATAGAAATGTTTTTTTGTAACACTGTATAGTGCTGTATTGTTTGCGGTGAAACCGCATGCAGATTGACAGTATTTTACAGAGGGCTAAGTGTCCATGGAGGCCGTTTAAGGTACGAAAAAAATTATCCAAATTCAAAAGTATGGTGTTTTCTGAAAGGGAGAACCTAAGCTTTAATTTAGATATAAAATTATCGGCCTCCTTGAAAACTTTAAAAGTTATTCCCAACCATAGAAATGTTTTTTTGTAACACTGTATAGTGCTGTATTGTTTGCGGTGAAACCGCATGCAAGTTGACAGTATTTTACAGAGGGCTAAGTGTCCATGGAGGCCGTTTAAGGTACGAAAAAAATTATCCAAATTCAAAAGTATGGTGTTTTTCTGAAAGGGAGAACCTAAGCTTTAATTTAGATATAAAATTATCGGCCTCCCTTGAAAACTTTAAAAGTTATTCCCAACCATAGAAATGTTTTTTTGTAACACTGTATAGTGCTGTATTGTTTGCGGTGAAACCGCATGCAAGTTGACAGTATTTTACAGAGGGCTAAGTGTCCATGGAGGCCGTTTAAGGTACGAAAAAATTATCCAAATTCAAAAGTATGGTGTTTTTCTGAAAGGGGAGAACCTAAGCTTTAATTTAGATATAAAATTATCGGCATCCTTGAAAACTTTAAAAGTTATTCCCAACCATAGAAATGTTTTTTGTAACACTGTATAGTGCTGTATTGTTTGCGGTGAAACCGCATGCAAGTTGACAGTATTTTACAGAGGGCTAAGTGTCCATGGAGGCCGTTTAAGGTACGAAAAAAATTATCCAAATTCAAAAAGTATGGTGTTTTTCTGAAAGGGGAGAACCTAAGCTTTAATTTAGATATAAAATTATCGGCCTCCTTGAAAACTTTAAAGTTATTCCCAACCATAGAAATGTTTTTGTAACACTGTATAGTGCTGTATTGTTTGCGGTGAAACCGCATGCAAGTTGAGATAGTAAGACAGACGGGTAAGTGAACATGGAGACCGTTTGAGGTACGAAATAATTATCAAAATTCAAAGGTAGGGTGTGTTTTCTGAAGGGAGAACCTAAGCTTTAATTTAGATATAAAATTATCAGGCCTCCTTGAAAACTTTAAAGTTATTCCCAACCATAGAAATGTTTTTTTTGGAACACTGTATAGTGCTGTATTGTTTGCGGTGAAACCGCATGCAAGTTGACGGTATTTTACAGAGGGCTAAGTGTCCATGGAGGCCGTTTAAGGTACGAAATAAATTTCCAAATTCAAAAGTATGGTGTTTTTCTGAAAGGAGAACCTAAGCTTTAATTTAGATATAAAATTATCGGCCTCCTTGAAAACTTTAAAAGTTATTCCCAACCATAGAAATGTTTTTGTAACACTGTATAGTGCTGTATTGTTTGCGGTGAAACCGCATGCAAGTTGACAGTATTTTACAGAGGGCTAAGTGTCCATGGAGGCCGTTTAAGGTACGAAAAAATTATCCAAATTCAAAAGTATGGTGTTTTTCTGAAAGGGAGAACCTAAGCTTTAATTTAGATATAAAATTATCGGCCTCCTTGAAAACTTTAAAGTTATTCCCAACCATAGAAATGTTTTTTTTCGTAACACTGTATAGTGCTGTATTGTTTGCGGTGAAACCGCATGCAAGTTGACCGTATTTTAAGGAGGGCTAAGTGTGCATGGAGGCCGTTTAAGGTATGAAGAAATTATCCAAATTCAAAAGTATGGTGTTTTTCTGAAAGGGGGAGAACCTAAGCTTTAATATAGATATAAAATTATCGGCCTCCCTTGAAAACTTTAAAGTTATTCCCAACCATAGAAATGTTTTTTGTAACACTGTATAGTGCTGTATTGTTTGCGGTGAAACCGCATGCAAGTTGACAGTATTTTACAGAGGGCTAAGTGTCCATGGAGGCCGTTTAAGGTACGAAAAAAATTATCCAAATTCAAAAGTATGGTGTTTTTCTGAAAGGGAGAACCTAAGCTTTAATTTAGATATAAAATTATCAGGCCTCCTTGAAAACTTTAAAAGTTATTCCCAACCATAGAAATGTTTTTTTGTAACACTGTATAGTGCTGTATTGTTTGCGGTGAAACCGCATGCAAGTTGACAGTATTTTACAGAGGGCTAAGTGTCCATGGAGGCCGTTTAAGGTACGAAAAAAATTATCCAAATTCAAAAGTATGGTGTTTTCTGAAAGGGAGAACCTAAGCTTTAATTTAGATATAAAATTATCAGGCTCTCCTTGAAAACTTTAAAGTTATTCCCAACCATAGAAATGTTTTTTTGTAACACTGTATAGTGCTGTATTGTTTGCGGTGAAACCGCATGCAAGTTGACTGTATTTTACAGAGGGCTAAGTGTCCATGGAGGCCGTTTAAGGTACGAAAAAATTATCAAATTCAAAAGTATGGTGTTTTTCTGAAAGGGAGAACCTAAGCTTTAATTTAGATATAAAATTATCGGCCTCCCTTGAAAACTTTAAAGTTATTCCCAACCATAGAAATGTTTTTTTGTAACACTGTATAGTGCTGTATTGTTTGCGGTGAAACCGCATGCAAGTTGACAGTATTTTACAGAGGGCTAAGTGTCCATGGAGGCCGTTTAAGGTACGAAATAATTATCCAAATTCAAAAGTATGGTGTTTTTCTGAAAGGGGAGAACCTAAGCTTTAATTTAGATATAAAATTATCGGCCTCCCTTGAAAACTTTAAAAGTTATTCCCAACCATAGAAATGTTTTTTTTTGTAACACTGTATAGTGCTGTATTGTTTGCGGTGAAACCGCATGGAAGTTGACGGTATTTTACAGAGGGCTAAGTGTCCATGGAGGCCGTTTAAGGTACGAAAAAATTTTTCCAAATTCAAAAGTATGGTGTTTTTCTGAAAGGGGAGAACCTAAGCTTTAATTTAGATATAAAATGATCGGCCTCCCTTGAAAACTTTAAAGGTTATTCCTACCATAGAAATGTATTTTTTTGTAACACTGTATAGTGCTGTATTGTTTGCGGTGAAACCGCATGCAAGTTGACGGTATTTTACAGAGGGCTAAGTGTCCATGGAGGCCGTTTAAGGTACGAAAAAAATTATCCAAATTCAAAAGTATGGTGTTTTCTGAAAGGGAGAACCTAAGCTTTAATTTAGATATAAAATTATCAGCCTCCTTGAAAACTTTAAAGTTATTGCCAACCATAGAAATGTATTTTGTTGTAACACTGTATAGTGCTGTATTGTTTGCGGTGAAACCGCATGCAAGATTGACAGTATTTTACAGAGGGCTAAGTGTCCATGGAGGCCGTTTAAGGTACGAAAAAATTATCAAATTCAAAAGTATGGTGTTTTTCTGAAAGGGAGAACCTAAGCTTTAATTTAGATATAAAATTATCGGCCTCCCTTGAAAACTTTAAAAGTTATTCCCAACCATAGAAATGTTTTTTGTAACACTGTATAGTGCTGTATTGTTTGCGGTGAAACCGCATGCAAGTTGACAGTATTTTACAGAGGGCTAAGTGTCCATGGAGGCCGTTTAAGGTACGAAAAAATTATCCAAATTCAAAAGTATGGTGTTTTCTGAAAGGAGAACCTAAGCTTTAATTTAGATATAAAATTATCGGCCTCCCTTGAAAACTTTAAAAGTTATTCCCAACCATAGAAATGTTTTTTTGTAACACTGTATAGTGCTGTATAATGTTTGCGGTGAAACCGCAT